>JAXCGZ010005661.1:260000-327500 GCA_037179515.1 Halocaridina rubra
TTTAGTCTATGACACCATTGCCCGTTGCGATGCTACTGCTGAAGGTCTGTTGAACTTAAATAGGACTGTCCAGCAGGGTTACCAGGTGCTTTGATGAGAAAAATGACAGACATGCAATATAAAAGGACATTTATCCTACAAAAAGGACATATATATATATATATATATATATATATATATATATATATATATATATATATATATATATATATATATATATATATATATATATATATATATATATATATATATATATATATATATATATATATATATATATATATATATATATATATATATATATTATGTAATACTCACTTAAAAATCAAAGGAAAGAATTTCTTCGAAGGAAATAGCTTCGCTATCGTCTGCAGCAATGACTGGAGAGCTTGAACAAATGGAAGCTGAATAAAAGTTAAAGTTAAAGTTTGCGGTTTTAGCCCTCCTATCAGAGGCATCGCCCCTGCTCTGGCGGGCGTCAGCCGGTGCAAGCCCCAACCCCCCACTGTGGTGTTCAACCACAGCAGTAACCTTCCCAGAAAACAGCTTAAACTCTCAGTCCTGAACGGGCCAGCGCGTTACCACTGTACTAGCCAGAAGGCTTGTCTGGTTGAGTAGTTCCTCTACAATCTGGTTTGTACATCTCATTTGGGAACAGACTTAGCATGCGGATAGTTTTTGGCTGTCCTTTTTTTTTCTCAAGGAAGAAAAGACAGGCGGGTCTCAAAAAGAATTGATTGTCATTAAAAGGACAGGCCTGGTAACCCTGCTGTCCAGGACGGTTTTATGGTAAGTCTTCCTTCATTTACGGTTCTTTTTCTATGCCTACATCAACACGGAATATACACGGATATTCGTTACACATCTCTTATTTTCCCTTCACATCTTACAAGTCACAACACCCCCATTTCTGTTTCTCTTTGGTTTATATTTTCTTCGTGCCTAGGCTTAGTGAGGGCTATTTTCTTTGCCTGTCCCGGTGTCAGTTATAAAAAAGAGAGAGAAAAAAGGTGATCCGATGGAGGTGGAATCTTTGCAGACTTCTCTTTCTAGTCGATCTCTAAACATCCTTCAATTACCCCCCCCCAAGTGAGAATATATTACATGTACACTATAAAGAGGCTTATTTACTCGTATTTCATCATATTTTAGTAGAGCTCTACAGAAGATTATACTTTACTACACAAGATGATTTTCACAGGTTACGATTTTTTTATGTAAAAAGAAAATAAATAAAGATATAAAAATAGGTAACCTAACTGTTCTTCTCAGTACATATTTTATTGAGCTTTAATGAGATAAAGAGAGTTCATACATAACCGGAAGTCAGTACTGCGAACCTGAGGCACATTTCACAATTTAAACTTGATAAACTTCGCACCCAAAATAAATTTTGATTTAGTTTATTTTCAAAAATTGTATTGTTGGTGTGGTATTTAAAGAATACTTTATGTGTTTATAGAAATAAAAAGTAATAAATAATATTTATATTTTTAGCATAATGCTTTTCATTCGCTGGTGCATATTATGAAATGAATCATCTCGTTCACATATTTCCCTGATCTCCCGCCAAATGTGCCTCTGTGACGTCACAGGTATAATTTTCGATTTGGGAATGGAAGCAGGAACAATTATATATCTTTTATCTCAATAAATTACTTACTCTTACTTCTTTATTTCTTTCGTATATATGTGGGTGTAGTATTATATAGTAATTATTTATCTCTTAATCAGGTATTGGAAAATATAGCAGTTTCTCATATCCCGAATAAATCCTCTATGGTCACGTGACCCGGTGTTTCGCGCCATCTTCGCTGCATGTTTGTCAGTACGGGTGTATCTGTCTGGCTCGGGGTCTCGGAGAAGAAGGTGCGTGTTTACCCATTCCCTGTGAGATGATATCCTTTTTAATTTTGTGGTGATTATTTTGAAGAGGAATTAATATAATATATAAATATGACCGTTTAGCAGTTACACGGAAGACTTTTTGTCTTGTGCAGTGAATAGGTAAAGGGAGGTTGGCTTAAAGAAAGATGAGAGTTATGACGACGTAGACGGAGTGGTCTGTAAATGCCGCCACTGTTAGCGCATATATCCCATCGTACATTGCTTCATCATTATTCTCTTTTCTAAGTCATACAGATGCTTTTTACGTATTCGACAAACTATTGTGGATTGTTATCTTAATTTAAGGTCCTGTTCATTATAAGGAAAAAGTTCAAATACCGCAGAATGGGATGATGAAATTGTCTTTGTTTCCAATGGCTCACGTGGGGGCTGTTGGCCGCCATGCGACCATTCCCGAGTTCCCACCGTCATGGGACTAACTGCGGGGCCCAGTGTGCGAAGTCTTAACGTAAATGCATGCTGCAGTAAATCGATGAAAACACCAGGTCGTACGTAAATATAGGGAGAATGAGGAGTCTAAATAGGGCACTATCCTGGACATGAACCAGGTCAAGTGCATTACCTTGTGAAATCCATAATAGGCGTTGGCTGCGTCAATAAGTTAACTACTTGTAGACAAGAAATTCTTTCTTATGGAATGCATTTGTAGACAAGAAATTGTCTTTCTAATTGAATGCATTTTTAGACGAAATTGTTTTTCATATTGAATGCTGGAATGCACTTGTAGACCTATTTCCGTATTTACTCGAGTTGAAAGCTTTTTAATTACGCATATATTTCGTTTATATTTTTCAAAATGTCCATATTTCGTTGTGAATTGTAAAACCAGGTTTTTGGAGGATTACCATAGGATATTTTATTGGGTTTTTGTTGTCTGCTGCCAGCGAAATGCACGTGGCCGAGTTTGGTTTACTTGTTTTGTTTGCCAGTTTTTTCATCTCTTACTAATGAAATCTTTTAATAGTATAAGTTAAACTTGACGGGTCGAGGGATAAGTAGGAATATCTGAAAAATTATGAAGTGCATGCCTAATAATCATTGTTACCAAATCCTCAGCCAATGACTAGACAAGTGCTTAGTATTTGCAGATTTAAGTGGGTATATTATTTGCACCTTTTATTTTAGTTTAATATCTAGGTAATTTTGTTGATATACTGGTCTTAGAGTATAAACCGAATTTTGGAGTATTTGCATATTTCAGTACCATGCACAGGAAATACTTCAGTATTAAAATAACTTGTAGCCAATATAGGCTCTACTTCACAGGAATCAATCCCAGATGGCTAAATTTGGATTCTCCCATGTTATCAATGTGACAGGTTACTTGCGAGGGGGTTTAGAACTACAGTAGTGTAAGGTTACATTGATCAGAGGTAGCATTATGGTTGAAATTGAAAACAAATCTATTAAATGTTTGTAGTGTGTGATTATTTTAAAGCTCTTCATGAGAAGTTCATCCTGAATAATGATTTTGTCACCGTGGCTCAAACCAAAAAGTTTGACCTTCAGAAATCTTGCTGCTGTTTCATCATTAGTGCTGTAATGCACCTAAAGTTGGGCCTGTTACAGGTAACTTTCGTACACAAGTTTGCTCAGGTAGTCGGTACTGTCTTCAATATAGTTGATATTTTTTTTATACATAAACATCATAAATTGGTGTATCTTATAAAAACCTTTTAGGTTTACTTGAGATGTGTATATAAAACTGTGAACTCAAGATTCTCTTGTGTTTCTTAAAGTAAATTTTAATTTGTAAAATATTCATGCGTGTTTGCTAGTATTAGGATTTGCTCTCAGTCTCCTCCCTACCAAAAATGCTTTAACTACTGTACACATACTGTGTAAACTTAATGTATATAAAAAAAAAATTATCAGTTCTTATTAATGCATTTTGTGTTGCATATTTGTAAAAAGTACAGTGATTATTCATAAGGAAAGCGATGCTTGAATTGCATTTTACTTCATAATTATGTTGTAAAAGTAATGACAATGGACGTGTACATCATTGAACAAGTTGATAAATTTTACCTTAACTTCTTCTCTATACATGGATCTTACTTTGAAATTACTGTAATATGATAGCCATGCTCTTTAATATATATTCTAGGAAAGTTAGAAACGTCACTTAGATACTGATAGAGCAGCCTTTCCAATAAATAATGACTGGTGGTTTTTGCCTCTTATTTTCTTATTGTTTTCCCTCTTGAATCAATCATGGGCGCAGCGAAAATTTAAAAGACTATGACTCATTGCCTTGAAGCCATCCCTGTATGAGAATAATACCTTTGTCAGGGTCTGGATGTCTTGACGTCAACTTTCTGAAAGCTTGCTAATGTATATCACACCGATACATGAATTTGTTGTAATGCTGTGATTTGAATTACTACTGTTTGAGCTTGACCAAGGTTTCATTGAGTGTACCAAATATTTCTGTATATATACAATTTCAAGTACTTTTGTACATTCACATCATTGCATGAAAGCAAACCGATTGCGCTACCAGCTGTGAAATAGTTCAGGACATAAAAGGTGCATTATATGAGCCATAATTAAGTCATGATGTAATGGGGGTGGATACAGAGCTTGTAGGGCTCTACATCTGGATGCCATTCCTAATGGTCTATGTCTGGGCTTGAAACAGTGATGCTTGACTTGTGTGCACTAAGGCATTGCAGTCCCAGTGAATAGTTCAATGCATGCTTAGTACATAATACTGTACAGTACTTATAGTTTGTTATGGTTTTTAATTTATATATATATAATATATAATATATATATATATATAATATATATATATATATATATATATATATATATATATGGCTGCCAGGAATAAAGACCTGCCAATACCGGGGATACATGTAAAGAGTGGCAACTCTTAAATGCATCGTTCAAATTACAAAAAGGCTGAGACAACTCGAGAATGTTCAGCAACTGTGAATGTTAAAATAAGCAAACCTAAACATATTAGGTTGGTCGGATAATCTTAAACTTCTTATATATGGATCAAAGTTATTTTTCTCTGATGTGATTGCAAGTTTGGAAAAATATCTCTTCCTTAGTACTAAAAACTAATCCTATAACAATTTGTTGTATCAATTAATTAATACAGGATGTGGGCGTTTCAACATTTAGTATAATGATCAGTCGATATAGATTTATGATTTATTGCTATGGGTCCATGTTAGAGAAGTAATTTTAGTCTCAGTGACACTGGTTGGGCCAAAATTATATGTGCGTGTTTCTCAGTCAATGTGTTTGCCATATATAGTGCATTATGGTGGAACTGAGATTTCATGTCCGCTTTGGAAGTGTGGGGTTTACTTGAGTGTCCGCAAGGCATGATTGCTTTCAGTTTTAAAAATTGAAAATTCTAACTCCTCATTTTCCTCGTACTTTATTATAATCATATGTGTGTGTGTTTGAGAAGTCCGTTCGTAAGTAGAATTGTTTATAAGTTGTGTTTAAGTAAAACAAAAGTAATTTACAATACATACATATGCAGACTGTACAGTACTGAGGTTAAAGACACTTAACTACTACATAAAACGTAAAGTATACAGTATTGAGTTTTAAATACAATAATAGTAATATAATACATGGATAGATAATGGTGGGTTTTTGTTCGTAACTAGGGGAGCTTCTGTATACAGAGTATATATATATATATATATATATATATATATATATATATATATATATATATATATATATATATATATATATATATATGTTGTAGGGTTTAGTAAGCTGAAATGACGTTAAGACAAGAATTGCCATTAATTTCTTTGTAAATATTTGTCTTGATATCTTGTTCCCAAAAGATCATAGCAAATAATGCATAAAATCCAGTATAGAATAGTTTCACTTAGCAGAATTTGGGAATACCTCAAGCACTGAAAGGTTTGAATGGTGATGATTGTTAGGTGGAGTCCTTGATAATGTCATTATCATATTTGCTATGTCGTTAGTTGAAAACATTTTATTGGTAGCTATCATTCTCTTAGCATCACCTAGATTTTTTTTTCTCGCATATAAAAGACTCTATTGATAAATAGTTTTTCACCTAAGCACTTGCTATTAAAATCGTTGGTGTCTGTTTATAGTTTTTCACCTAATCATTGGATATTATAATCGTAGCTGCGTTTGTTTATCCTAATGCGAATTCTCTTAATAGGGAATTGGTGCTTCTTAGTATTGTTCTTATAAATTCTTCTTACAGATTTTGCTTGAACTGTTAAATGATTTTTGTGTAATAGATGTATTTTATTTATTTATTTATTTTTCATATTAGTGGTCCTCATGAACACTACTACTATCAGCCACTAAGAAATTAATCTTTTTTCATGGATATTTGTTCTTTGTATTATTGTGTGCCAAACAGATGAAAGTCGAGCTTGCTTGCTGTAGGATTGTTACTGGCATAATATAGTATAATTGTACCTAAATTTTGACATAATGGATCTCCCACGTGCTGTAAGGGTGAAAATGTTAACTAGTACCCCATCAGGTTCCATGTAATTTCGTGGACTTAGGTCGTACAAAGTTAAGATTTATATCGCACTACTGCTAAAATGGAAAGCATTCTTAATTCAAGTAACTTGTCTCCAATTTATCATTGTGGTACTTTATTCAGTATTCTCTTAAATATTAAACATTTTGGAGTGTCATTGATCAACTATTCTCTAGCTATAGGTAACTTGTTGAATATTTTTTTTATCTCATGCTCATATTTTTGTTTGTCAGATAAGCGGCAGCGTAGCATCTTGACAATAAAATGGCGGATCCTGAAAAGGCGGCTGTACCAACCAACGAAGAGGAGATGTCTGAGGAGGAAATGGAAGATGACGAAGAAGAAGGTGGAGGAGGAGGAGGAGGACGCAAGGAGTTGGTTGACAAACTTATGAAGGACCCTCAGGTACTGGCTGCCCTCCAGACCAAACTCCGTCGATTCCTTGGCACTCCGTCAGGTTACATTAGTGTGAGTGTGGTTTTGTAGCATCCTAGCTGAAGGTTAGACACTTGTATAAGATCTGGAGTATGGCACAGAAGTCAATATTCACATGTGTTTAACTTCAGCACCTATATTTTTGGCCATTTAAGATGCATTCCTCTCATTTAACAACCAAAGTAATGTTTTACTTCTGCTATTTTGCCAATATTTTAAGATCAGAACTTTCACTTTCGTGTGGGATTCATGTGCACCTCTCATATTTGTTTTACCTTTTATATTACAGTAGTTTTAAAGGTGGGTGGTTGAACGTTTTAATAGACTTTTGGAGCACTAGTTTATTTGAGACTAAAGTCTGCATTTTTTAATGCTCTCTTTACTCTTCATGCAATATTGCTGTTCCGCAGTTTCCAGTGGGTAGATGTTTTGGTATATCTAATTGTGAATATATTTTCAAGTCACAATTGATTATTTTAATTGCCTGATTTGCCAGCATGATATTGAATTCTTGAAAGATTATCAAGCTCTTTTTATGCTGTTGAATGGACAGTACATGCATTTGTATAGTTTGCTTTTGTGCTCTTTTCTGGAAGTTACCTTTATAGGACTATTCAGTGCATATCCGTGCCAAAACTCATATTTTGCAATCCTCCAAAATATATACATTTTAGGTTCATGTTGAATTTTCTGATATGGACGAATTGAATATTTCCACTTAATTTACTGAAGCAAAATAGTTTGAATTTTTGTTATTGAATATTTAATTTTGTATTGCAAGCTAACTTGAGCACTTAAATGTTACTCATTTGGGACTTTCGAGAATAATTTAATGCAAAATAGTTGCTTTAGTGCTCTTTAAATTTTTTTTTTTTTTTTTTTTTTTACTTGTGATGTTCGTTATCCACACTTCTGCATCTAAAACCAGTCTCAGTACATTTTTTTCTGTTTGTAAATCTAGACACAATATACATTCCATGAGATGAAAATATATTGAATGCATCTTGAAGGGTCATTGATTCTTCTAATAATTCCTAATTCCCTTTTATCATATTTATTCCTAGCACTTGCATAGTTTTTAATTTGGATCTTCGTGATGTTCGTCATCATGCAGTTACTTTATTGTTAGGAGAGTTATATATGTTCAGATTGTTAACATCCATAGAATTTAACTCATACCTGATAAACTTAATACACATGTCAAACTAATATATGAAGCATAAAGATGTAGCATGTAGTTGTACATGCTTTATAACTAATGGCACAAATGAATTCCTAATGTGATATGTTTTTTTGTATGAAGCTGATGAGTGATGCAGGGCTTTGTGGTTGTAAGTCTAGATAATTTTAAAACTTCATTGCTGTCCAAAAGCTTAATTATTTTGCATGTAAAAAGTATCAGTAATTCAGTATTGTAGGTATCTTACAAAGCACTGCATCATTGAAGAGATAGCAATTTTAACCTAAAGCTGATATTGGTATTGTATTTAATGTTGAAACACTGATTAGTGAAACATTACTGATTCTATTGTTCTGCATGTTGAGACTGTCCGTACAATTCAAAATAGATAATGAAATTTGATTCTTTATAAGAGTTATTGTCAGTATGGTTTTAGTTTTTTATTTTTGAAATTTTTATTGATTTGAGTTATTAATACACTCGACCCTCAATTTATTGGGCCTAGATTCCACATACTTTGGATTTAACAGACAAAATCTGGACCAGCAGATTGTTTTTTTCAGTTGTGTCACCATTGGCCAAGAGCCATGCTTCAGGAAAGAGAGGGAGAGTTGAAAAGCGCTTTCGGCTTCCATCAACTTAGTGTATCATAACTATATTGTGTGAGAAAAAGAAATAAAAAGTACTTTAGGGAAATATTTGCTTTGTGTCTCATAGTAGTGATGATGATAATAGTAAATCCCCATATATAATACACATTTCTAGAACGTATGAAAAACCATTAATTGGTGTATGTAATGATAATCTCGCACAGAAATATTGACAGTACACAGGTATTTTAAAATGTCACATTGGATGTTGAGCTTGATGTAGTGCTTGATTAAAAGTAGCATTCTCCTATTATTCATACTGTAATTGTTGCTACAAAAGACCTTGACTCAGTAAGCATGGACAATCTGATTTAACGGATTGAGATTCACTCCCCCATTATTCTGTTGAATAGAGGGTTGAGTGTAATCACTAAAACACTTGAGCATTCATATTTTATTCTCTGCAGGTTTTATATTTATATATATATATATATATATATATATATATATATATATATATATATAGTGCAAGGAAGCCCATCAGTGAAACAAAACTTATAAAACAATGATATATTTCGGATCCTAACTGGATCCCTTCTCAAGTTGTGCTTGAGAAGGGATCCAGTTAGGATCCGAAATATAGCATTGTTTTATAAGTATTGTTTGTACTTATTTATATATATATATATACATTTTATTTTTTTATTATTTTTTTTTTAAGAGAACTGTCGTGGCCTTTATATATATATATATATATATATATATATATATATATATATATATATATATTATATATATATATATATATATATATATATTGCTGAGTTATATATATATTATAATTTTTATTTTTTTTCCCTTCATATATTAATGGTATTTTTGAACAGTCGCTGCCAGTGGTTGTGAAGAAACGGATCAAGGCCTTGAAGAAACTTCAGTTACAGTACACGGAATTGGAAGCAGATTTTTACAAGGATGTTCATGCATTAGAGGTAGGAATTATATAACTTGAAGGAAATATAATAATTATAGAAGTAATTCTAACAAAAATTAAAATTATAACAGTACAACTATAAGGAAAAATTATGATATAAGCAGTAATCACGAAAAAAAAGTGATCAGAAATACTAACAGTAATATAGAGCTAATAATATATTACATATAAATGACAATAATAATGGTGAAATAATAGTAATAAGAAAAGAAAAGTACTCAATAAAAAACTTTCAAGTAAGGATAAATAAATTATGGATATAAAGAAAAGATAAAAAGAACTTTGGTTATTTCCAAAATTAAATTTTTCAAACTTTTATTAAAGCATACTTGATAATATGGGATCAATTACATATAAACCATAAGTTATTTAATATTACTTTATAATTATTATATGCTTAATTTTTTCATTATTATTATTATTACTAGTGTTATTGTATTTACTGTTATTTTTATTGTTATATTATTATTATTAAATTTAGTATATTTGGTCATTGTTACTATTTTCAGGAATGTAATTATTATGTTCCCTACCATTAACCGTAACTTATCTATTCTGTATTCACACCCTAATAAACTAACAAAGCATGGAGGTATAGTCTTTTGACACGACTTCCAACGATGGGTTGCGAATTCCCTTTTTTCTCCTGTTTTCTGTATGTATATATATTGCCGCATTTGTTTGTACAAATGAAGATAAGCAATAAACTTGAAAATACTAAGGATCTCAAAATTTCTTTTAATCTCCTTACATTGCCATATCCATTCACATATTCAGAATATTCACGTGCTTCTCGTGAAATAGAATCATTATATATATATATATAATATATATATATATATATATATATATATATTGTAAGGAAATAAATTTATACTTATCATTTTCATGAGAGAAGGATGATTTTTAACCAGCTTCACCTTGCATTGTAAAATGGGTTTCATTCTAAACAAATATGGTTTACTAATTTGTTATATGTGTATCACGTTGGGGGCTTTTAATATTCGATATCATCCTCTGTTATGGTCTTGCATTTGTGATAGGACTTAGATCAAACTCAGCCTGATAATTATAAATTTTTAGACATTTCGGAATATTGTGGGTATGCCTGTGTGTATTTTAATGGGGTTATTTTTATTATCAATGTTTTTTCCTTGTTGCCTATTTCTCTACTGATGTTTTTCTAAATTCTAGGTCAAATATGACAAAATGCATCAAGAACTGTATGATAAGCGTCGCAAAGTAGTCAATGCTGAGCATGAACCTAATGAGGAAGAATGCGATTTCCCATCTGATGATGAAGAGGAAGAGAAAGATTTAAGTAAAGATATGGAAGAAAAGGCAAAGATTGAGGACAAGGAGGATGCCAAGTAAGACATATATATATATATATATATATATATATATATATATATATATATATATATATATATATATATATATATATAATACAGTATATATAATAATATATATATATATATATATATATATATATATATATATATATATATATATATATATATATACACACTACATCGCTACAACCAGATAAAGAATTCTGAAGCACTGGTAACAGACTTAATTCCTACCACCATGTAATTATATTGCTAATAGAAAAAAAAGTATTAGGCAGTCCTAGTATTGATAATAGGAATGGAATTCACAATCCTTAGAAAAAGAAAGGAATAGCCAACACTTCTATTTGTTGTCAACTGTTGACTTGTATAGGCGTTTTTGCCATAGATTAGTCTGGTGTACTCTAAATGCATTAGGATTTATTATCTATAATTTTCAAATTTATACTTTACTGCTCTTGGTAGGGAAAAGAAAGTATTATTGTGGGGACAATTAGTAGGGTGTAGAAAGGGAGACAATATTGTATCGTATTAATAATGGATTGCATTTTGGAGTAATTACCACTTTAATATTGTATGGTACTTAGACTAAATCATTCGATATGGCGTGCGTTTTTTTTTTTTTATATATATATATATATATATATATATATATATATGATAATTTACAATGTTTGAATAGTACTTCACTTAAAACTAAACATTCCTCGTGTTACATTCAAGTAACAAATATGTTTTGATTTATCAGATTGTAGTATGTTGCAAATACATCAGGTGCTGCCATTACTGTTATGTATTATGAAAGTACATATTGAACTATTTGCGTAGGCTATTATCAATCACTTTTCTGGAATTGCCACCAACAGGTGGCACTGTCAACATTCATAAAACCATGAAGGTTCATGCTGCCTTCTTTTAACCAGAACATTAATGATTCTCTTGTAAATAATGTACCAAATGTTAAACGTCATTATGATAATTAACCTTTTAAAGTTTTAATTTTGCCAATACTGAATTCAGATTCATGGCTTAAGATTTCAAGCAGCACTGACAGATGTTCAGAGCCTGAATTGGTCTCTAGAAGGCCTTATATTTTGCAAAACTTCAAAGTAGATTGTAGTAATATATGGTAGTGTCATGTCTAGGAGACCAACACGCATTTTGCAGCTTGTGCGGTTAAGATTTCAGTATTGCTCATGGCAACAAAGGTGATTGTTGAAAACATTGCTACCAAAAAATGGGTGAGTGCTTGAAAGTATCTCCATTAGAGTAAAAATTTTGTTCAGCCAAAATGAGGTAAACAAGAATTAGGTTATGCTTTCAGCAGTTTTATTTACAAACTTTATGATTGATCATAACTTCCCACTTGCTTCAACCTATCACAGCCTCAATCTGTTATTAGTTTAGATGAAGAAGAATGGACTTGTACAGTTATGCCTGCAGCTACCCAGATATTCTTAAACTTAAACTACTGGAGAATGCTGAAGTTGTTGATATTTATATTCGGTGGAAGACTTCCTTCTCAGGTTCTCTGTTCTCCTGAAACAGTGAGTTACAAGACTAATAATCTTACAGATCTGCTTGAAGCCGAATTCTTGAATTCTCAAGTGGATTAACCCATAAATGAGATTCTACAATCAGAGAGAAATGAAGATACTTGTATTTGGCATTTGATATCGCAGACTAAAACACCTTGAAGGAAATATGAAATCCTAAATGTTGCCTGCACGTTATTAGGAATTTGTCCAATTCCCATCAGTAATGCTAACAGAGTCATTTCTAGTCATTTAAGAAAGAGTAAAAAAAAAAATGATTTTACACCAAGTTTGTCAGAAAGTTATCGTTTTTTATGGTCTTAAGTTCATTAAATGCAGAAAGAACATTTTGTCATGACCTGATAATAAACAAAAACATTCAAAACGCAGAAATTGCAATATGCACTTCCAAAAGAATGAAAATTAGTTTGTTGCAGTAAAGTTGGCATCTCAGTTAATTGGATAAAGAAGTGTTTAGAAAAATTCTATGTATTTTAAATCCCGGAGCAGAAGAAAATATATTTGGAGTTGGATTCAGTAGCATATTTTCATACTATCATTTACCATGATTGAGGTTGGTCTTGAAAATCATCTTTTTATGGTCGGTATTTAACACAAGGGGATTGAAGTACAGTATAAGAGAAAGCGATTAGTATGCTATTTTTACATCACTTGGCTTTGTTCATTGTAGTTATGATTTGCTCTTTTTTAACAAACTTTTTATTTGCAGGGTTCATGATTTTGATGAGAACACTAAAGGAATCCCTGAATTTTGGTTGACCATATTCAAGAACGTTGACCTTTTGGCTGAAATGGTTCAGGATTACGATGAACCTATTCTTAAGCACCTAACAGACATTCAGTTGAAATTTCATGACCAGCCCATGGGTTTTACTCTAGAATTTATGTTTACTGAAAATGAATACTTCTCTAATAAAAGTTTAAATAAATATTATGAAATGAAGTGTGCGCCAGATAAAGAAGATCCATTCAGCTTTGAGGGACCAGAAATCTTTAAATGTAAGGTAGGTGGATATAATAATGCGATTATTTTATACAATTAGAACCGGTAAATAGAGTAGTTGTTATAAATAAGACTTAATGAGGTGATGTCTGTCCTTCAAAATGAATAAAATAGCTAGATGTGGAATGCATCTTATATATTAGAATATGCATCCTTCACTTGCAGCTCAAATTAAACAGCCTCTGGAGAGTGTGAGGTATACGGTAGACTCATTGAGTTTTTTATTGATATCCCAATTTTTGTTTAAGCCATTGGAAATTCTTTTGGCCTTTCTATATGTGTGGATGAAATTTCTTCATGGTTGTTGTGAAGTTATCTTAATAGTAAATGATTTCCGGGTTTTACTTGGAAAGAAGTCATATTTTTTACTGTGTAGTAGAGATATTCCTGAGGTTCATGGTTATTTGCAAAATTATTTCAGGGTTGCACTATAGATTGGAAGAAAGGGAAAAACGTGACCGTGAAGACAATTAAAAAAAAGCAGAAACACAAGTCTAGAGGAGCTGTTCGTACAATTACTAAAACTGTGCAGAATGATTCCTTCTTTAACTTCTTCAATCCTCCTCCTGGTACAGTATCTAGACTATTAATTTTGCTTATGAAAGTAAAATAATTTGTATATGAGAAAAAGTGATGCCTAGCATAATCCTTTCTTATATTAATTATTATTCTCCTCAGTTCCCGAAGATCCTAGTGAGGAAATGGATGAGGACACACAAGCTCTGTTAACTGCGGACTTTGAAATAGGTCATTACATTCGTGAGCGCATTGTTCCAAGAGCTGTTCTTTTCTACACTGGGGAAGCCTTAGACGACGAAGATTTTGAAGAGGAGGAGGGTGAAGAAGGTGAGTGTATTTCTTCGTCTACGAATCTTTCCACGCCTTTGATATCGTGCATACGTCTTTTTTGAGGTGGACAAAGCCCATTGTTAGATTTCAGATTTGATTTTTTTAAGTTGCTGACTATTATTTACTTCATAAATTGCTTCAGTGCTTTCACTTGGGTGTAAAAATCTTCAGCTGGTAACAGCTTCTGAACAGATATTGGATATCTGAAGTTCAGTGTTTGGGGTTTTGTAATTGTACTTTGCTAACAGGAGAGCCGTTATATCTAGTTTGTTCAAGGTGAAGATGTTTTTTAACTAAGGTACATTGATGCAGGAGGTCCCAAGGTGTGTGATAGGAATCTTTTACTTTTGTTACTTGTTTAGGCTGAAGCTTTAGATGTCGAGTTGCGATTTGGTGAGAAGTCCTTTTTTTCTGAATATATACAGTATTTCCACCTCTTGTGTTCTCCTGAAGCCAGAAAGGTGGCACCAATAGATAAAGAATGAAAATTGCTGATCTTCCTCACCTTGCCCATCTTTCCCCCCCTCCTTCAGCTGCCATGCAGCGAGAAAGAATTTGAAGATGAATTTTTCAGCTTTTGCTTCAATATCTTTTAATCAGCTTTTGCAACTGCCAGCCTTTTTGTGTTTACAGTGGTTGAGGAATACGAGTTATTCTTTCTCCCTAACACAAGGAATTATCTATGGCAACTAATACCTCTTTATTTGGATCGTTTTATAGTTTACTTTAGGGTTTTGTAGTGTATTCAGCATATCTATACAGTAGTTGAAATAATTTGTTGGTGTTGCACTTTATTTAACATCCTGTATATTTTTATATATTGAAAGCTGTTGTAAATAAGTTAATTTAGAGACGGAATTTCTTCAATTATTCAGTAATGAAACCTGCTTTATAAGGTAACTATATATATATATATATATATATATATATATATATATATATATATATATATATATATATATATATATATATATATATATATATTTGAAGCCAAAAAAGGCCTACAAATAAAACACAAAAAGAAGCGAAGATGTACTATATATTACGACTGGACTCTAGTCCTCCGGGTACAAATGAATCGATATATACAAAGCTCTGGATAAAGAATATGGGGGGGGGGAAGATGCTAGCTACGATTGCCAGGAGGATCCACGTTGGGATTATCTTCAGACCTCAGGTCAGGTGGACGGTCACTTGGCATATTCTTCTTAATGAGGTCTTTTAATATTGCTTTATCCACAATGTCAGATCTCCACTGTCCATTTGATAAATTTAAGGTTTCTGATTTTTCTATAATGGCTGCTTCAAGTATCTTTCTCTTGTATCGGCAATTACTCTTATATAGCAATGAGGACTCACTCCAATTAATATGGTGACCAGTATCTCGCATATGCACAAATAAAGCAGAACTTTCAGCACAATATCACACTGCTCTTTTATGCTCAGATATTCTTTGGCCTAGCGAACGACCAGTTTGACCTATGTAAGATTTATTGCAGGAACTGCAGTCAGTTTTATAAATCCATGCTTCTAAAGTTTTTTTATTTTGATATATGTTAATAAGTGAAGGACCCATTTGTTTTTGGATAATTGAATATAAAACGATTACTTCTGCCTAAATGATCACTAAGGATTTTAATATTTTCTAAATAGGGTATTTTAATCGTGTTTGCAAATTTTATTTCTGACTTCTGCCGGCCCATTATGAAATATTTTATTTGCTTCCTTAATCGTTTTTTCGATTACATATGCGGGAAACATGAGACTTCCCAATTGTTGGCGGATTAATTTGAATTCGTATTGCAATTGATGAGTGGAACACACTCTTAAGACCTCTTAGGAAAAGATTGCATGCAACACCAGTTTCTACAGACAAAGCTTGATAACTTAGAAAGTGTATATAAGAGACAAAGAGAGTTTTCTTCCTATACACAGTAAATGAGTATTTGTTGGGTTCTCTCATAATTAGGACATCCAAAAATGGTAGCTTGTCATATAATTCCTATTCGGTTTTAAACTTGATGCCAGGGACTAAATCATTAAGCTTACTAAAAAATGTGTCAAATTCTCCCCAACGGAGTCGCAATATGAAAATATATCGTCTACATATCGTAGTTTCTATGGTCTTCCTAAAACTCACAAAGAGGACATTCCTTTACGCCCTATAATAAGCAAAGGTTCTTTTATATATAAGATTTCCAAGTGGTTGGTTAGTCTGCTTTCCCCTTTTTTGGGATCATTTTCTTGATCTCATCTTAAACATTCTGAAGTTTTCATTCAAAAATTCAATAACTCAAATATTCCCTTAAGTAAAGCTCCTTAGTTTAGATGTAGCATCTTTTTTCACTAAATTTCCAGTAGATGATGTTTTACAGTTCCTTAGCGTTAAACTGATTCCCTTTGCCGAGCGTTTTCCACTAGCTCATGACAAAACCATGGATTTACTTAAGTCATGCATCACTAATAATGTATTTTCCTTTAATGGTAGTTTTTACAAGCAAAAATTTGGATGTAGTATGGGAAGCCCCTTGTCCACCCTTCTGGCTAACTTGTATATGGAGTTCTTTGAGACAGATTCTAATCAGCATTAAGCCCAAAGAAATTATATGATTGCGATATGTAGACGATATATTTTCATATTGGGACTCCCGTTTGGGAGACTTTGACACATATTTTTATAAGCTTAATGATATAGTCCCTAGCATTAAGTTTAAAACCGAATGGGAATCGGATGATAAGCTACCATTTTTGGATGTCTTAATTATGAGAGAACCCAACAAGTACTCATTTACTGTGTATAGGAAGAAAACTTTCTCTGTCTCATACACTTTCTAAGTTATCATGCTTTGTCTGTAAAAGCTGGTGTTGCATGCAATCTTTTCCTAAGAGGTCTTAGAGTGTGTTCCACTCATCACTTGCAATACGAATTCAAATTAATCCGCCAACAATTAGAAAGTCTCATGTATCCCGCGTATATAATCGAAAAAGCAATTAACAAAGCAAATGAAATATTTTATAATGGGCCGGCAGAACAGTCAGAAATAAACTTTGCAAATACGATTAAAATACCCTATTCAGAAAATATTAAAATTCTTATTGATCAACTAGGCAGAAGTAATCCTTTTATATAATCATCCAAAAACAATTGGTTCGTCACTTATTAACATATATCAAAATATAAAAGCTTGAGAAGTAGGGAGTTATAAAATTGATTGCAGTTCCTGCAATAAATCTTACATACCGTAGGTCAAACTGGTCGCACTAGGCCAGAGAATATCTGAGCATAAAAGAGCAGTGCTTTATTTGTGCATATGCGAGATACAGGTCACCATATTAATTGGAGTGAGTCCTCATTGCTATATAAGAGTAATTGCCAATACAGGAGAAAGATACTTAAAGCAGCCATTATAGAAAAATCTTGAGACCTTAAATTTATCAAATGGACAGTGGAGATCTGACATTGTGGATGAAGCAATATTAAAAGACCTCATTAAGAAGAATATGCCAAATGACCGTCCACCTGACCTGAGGTCTGAAGATAATCCCAACGTGGATCCTCCTGGCAATCGTAGCTAGCATCCCCCCCCCCCTATTCTTTATCCAGAGCTTTTTATATATCGATTCATTTGTACCTGAAGGGGACTGGAGTCCAGTCGTAATGTATAGTACATCTTCGCTTCTTGTGTTTTATTTATGGGCCTTTTTTGCTTCATATTGTGCTGTGATATAACAGTTTATTTTGCATATATATATATATATATATATATATATATATATATATATATATATATATATATATATATATATATATATATATATATATATATATATATATATATATTATACTAATTCAATAACTTTTTTTAATTAGGTAATAATATTAATGTAGTTTAAAGTACAGTAGTTGTGTTAATGTAGAGACTAATTTCTGAATATTTTAAGCAATGGGACTGAATTATTATTTCAGTTATTTCTTGTGTTATGCATTGTTTACAAGACACAAACCTTTAATTGAAGGTTGAAGTATGTTATTTGCCTGAAGGACAGTCAGTTTATTTTATTTGGGAGAAATGGCGGAAATCCATTATGAAGTATGTATAATTTGTTTTTATGGCATTTAGTTCCTTGGTTGTTGCTACTTAGTGAGAGCTTGAATATTAGTCAGTGTCTCATCTTTAATACAGTGGTATGAAGTTGACTATAAAAGTGAGAACTAATATAAATATCACCTCAGTCATTTGCTCTTTCCGGTACTCGGCACTCTTTGTGCCTCCGCGTGCTTAAAACTACTAAATTTTGCAGAGCGAGGGGGGGCTTCAAGTCCCCCCTTTGAATTTTCCTTCCACAATGTCACAGCGTACAAATTGCTCTGGTTGAAATTTCAGCCAAAACCCTAGTCATTGGCTCTGAATGTGTGATGGTGGTAAATATTACAGTAAAGGGGAGAAGATAGCTGGTATGTTTTATAGAGGTAAGACGAATGTTCAAGTAGTGAGTGAAAATGAATTGTTGGCTGCTTTGACTTTGCCACTAAAATTAAGGGGATAACAGCCCAAATTTTTCGATAGAACAGGTTTTTTGAATTGTAAAATGTTCATGTGATGATGGATGCATTTTTTAATATCGAGCACATGCTGGATTATGTTGGAAGCCTGATCTTTTATGATTTGTTAGATTATAGGTGAATATTCAAAATGGAACATTTATTTTAAGTGGTCCAGTGTTTTGGAGTTAGTGGTGTAAAAAGAGTTTACAAGTTGGAAGATAAGTGGCCAAGAATATATATTGATGCTGGTATGCAGCCATATATTGTAGATAATGATCAAGGAAAACTCATGACTGGATGAATTGGAATGCATTTCCTGGATAGCCTTTGAATGCAATACATATTATGTAAAAGGAATATCCTTACTTGAGATTGGGTAGAGAAAAGTTTTCAGTTGTTGGTTTTCCAAGCTCTCTTGCCAAACAGCACCATGTCCCCAAGAAAGGTCACAACTAATCCTTTGCTTACCCAGATGACTCTGTAAGACTTTATGTTGTATTTTGTGTGTGGTGCATTTCTTCATAATTTGTGCGATTGTATAAGGTGACATGTAATGTGTGTCCCATCATCGACAGTCGTCCAACCCTTTCTGATTCCTCAGAGAGCTTGGTAGTACTCGTATTTCAGCCTGGCCTTGTGGACACTGCTCTCATGGGAAAGGGAGTATTTAGGATTATGGATGTTGGGAGGTTGTGAAAATATATAGTGACTTAATGGAATGACGAGTTAAGTAAGTATGTGATGCAGAAGCTGGTTTGGGGTGGGAACGGGGAAAGAGGTGATTAGTATGCTAGGTGTTCTTTTAATACTTCTCAGTGTTTGTGTTGCCGTGTAGTGTATGGAGTTAGTTCATAGGGATTAAAGAAAGTATTGTATGCTATTAATATCAAGATTATCTGCCTCTGAGGGTTTACATGTCTTCCTGTAAGTGGTTTTTAGTTGTGGTACATGTGCAACTGAGATTAGTGTTATAGCTCTTTGTATATTCTATAGGATTTTGTGGTGTGTTTTAGTGAGGTAATAAGCCCAGGCAAGGAGGGGGTGTATAGTAAGTGTAATGGGACCATGTGGCGAGGGTAACATGGGTTCTTTTTTTGTTTTAGGGATTATAATAACGATACCATGCTTTTAGATGTTGGGTGTGTGCGATTTTTTTTTTTTTTTTTTTTTTTTTTTTTTTTTAGAGAGAGAGAGAGAGAGAGAGTTAATATGGTGTACAGTAGTCGTTTATGTTAGTGATGGAAGTACTGTAGATTATCAGTTTGTTCTGTTTTAAGTGATTGCTACTCAGTCGGCACGTTTGTAATGGAAGTCTGTGGCCTGTTGGGATTATTCCTGTTTTGGAGGCAGTGGTGGTGATTATAAGGTTGGCAAAACCTAGGGTTTTGACCCCCTCCCATGATTTTGTTGCAGGCAGTGAACAGAGGATGTCTGGATGTAATATTAGGTTGTGGACTTAAGGAATTAGCGTTTGTGAATGTTATTCCGAATTAAAAACTTTTGTGTTTGGTTTTATATTACCAGCCTTTTGTATCAGGAATGTCAATAAATCAAGCAGCCAACTTGGCGTTAGTCGTCAACTGGGATGAAGATGGAGTATGATTACATATTGTAGTTTTGGGGTACTTTGAGGGATGTTTGTATTTATGTTTTATTATTTCCTATGTGTTGGCAATACATACTTTGTTTTTCTGTGGAGAGGAGGAGGGATTTTTTTTGGCACTGATATCAGTGAGGTCGATGAAGTTTGTACCTGGATGATGAATCTACCGTTGCTGCAGTCAGTCCGATCTTGTTTAATGGTGAAGTTATGAAATGTCAATTTTATATGTACTGTTGCTGTAGTCAATCCGATCTTGTCTAATGGTGAAGTAAAGAAATGTGGATGTTTTATGTAATCTGTATGGTTATGGTTCTTGTAAGATCGCAGTGGGAACTGAGTGGTGTTCTTTCATTCCATCAATTTTGTTGTTGACTTTTGATGTTGTATTAGGTACCTTTATGGGGAGTGTGTGGAAAGGGATGGAGGAAAGGCAGTCGGAACAGATGGTAATGATGGTTGAAGTTAAGGTTGGGTAGTGAGGATGTTGATGCTATGGGAAGGATCGGTAGGTTGGGGGGATAGGGTAAGGGTGTAGGAAGTATTATGAGAAGGTCTAAGTATGTGTGTAGTTTCATACTATCAAAGTGTTAAAAGAGGTGATATGGGTCCAGTGTATGCATTAGTTGCAGCTCCAGAGGGTGGATCTATGTTGAAGATGCTGCCACTCTAGGTCCAAAGTGAACTGTTTGAAGTAATAGTTGGGTCAAGACAATATTATGTGAGCGGCTCTTAAATCTGATATGTATTTTGTAAGGAGAGGAGTGTGTTGGAGGCAGGAATGATGTCTGTAGGAGATAGAGTGAGAATGCTGCATGTTCCCGATGAAGTTGGTGGTCGAATTTGCAGATAGAACTACTGCAGCACGATGGTGAAAGGGTTAAACAGTGTATGTAGTCAATGAGAGTAATTGTAGAACAGATTTTGGTGACAAGGTATGGTATGAAGTGAAATGAAAAACATGGCATCAATATTTTGTTTTGCCTGAGGAGTTTGCCACAGTTTGAGACTACAATGACCCTAAAGGCACATAGCTGTCAGGATATGGAGATTAATGGCAAAGTATAGGTGGCTACACTACCTGGCAGCAGTGATTCGGTTTTGGAAGGTAACCATATCGAGGTTGAAGAAATTCGAATGTATAAGGAAGTTAAGTTTTCCTTCATTTTTTGTCTGGAAGGCTGCGTTTTACTTGAAGTGGGTGAGAAAAAACTATGTACTTTAAATATTTGAGTTGAATTATTCTTGAAAAGTATGGTATTAAAGTAGGATGTGCACTAATGGCAGTAGATCAATAATAGCTTAGCTGTTTAGGACGCCTAGAAGGGTTTATGATAATAAGGTTTATAGTGCATCTGAACTAAATGTGGGTCAAGGGTAAGATGGAGAAAAAGTAGAAAGTTGTGCCAAATTTAAATTCGTGGAAAGGAATATTCAAATTAAACTTATTCTACATCAGCAAGTGATGGGTCTTGTGAAATTAGGCAAGGGTTCGTTATTCACATTTGACATGTTATTCATGAGTGAGTCAATAGATGCAGATGATTATCCCCCCTCTTGATTGTCTACTGTGTTGACTGTGTCATGAGATAGCAGTGTGAAAAAAAATATGTATATTACCATTTAAATCATTGAAGGTTTGTTGTTCCTATATTATATATATAAGGTAATGTTAAATTTGACACGTACATTGACAAGTGAAAAATTGTTATATTCACAGGCTCTATAATCAGTTCTGTGTAGCTCCATAACGATCACCCAGAAATTCAGGTATACTAACTATGACTAACTTTTGAGAGCGCTCTCTAGATTTCAGTGGAATTTTGTCATAGTTGCTGATTATGCATGTTTACAATAAAATGTATGGGCTTGATTTTATGAAGTACTAGGAACTAGAAGCTTTGCTGTAATTGTAGTGTGGAGAGAGTTGTTGTATTGCATGGGCATTTTAACAAAATCGCTACTTACCTAAAAGTGGTTAGGTAGCTTTTATTGGAACCAACGTTTTTTTCTAGTTCTTGCTTTGAGATTATTAAGGAAATTGATTAATATAAACCACCAACACCTTTACTTTTGGGTTGTATCAGACAACGTTATGAAGAAACCACCATTTAAATTTTCCAAAAACTAATAGTTGCTTTTCATTTGCACCTTGCCTCATTTTTTTTTATTTTGATTTGAAACTTATAGATTGCATAAAGCGAGAGTAGTAAAATAACTAGTGCCAGATAAAAAAAAAGTTCTTTATCCCAAAACTCGTGCTGCCTTTTTTTTAATAGAACAACAAACCTTTATATGATATATTTTTATTTTTGTGTTTCACTGTGGCACAGAATACCTTGAAGGTAGAAGTAGTGATTAACACAATTCTGTATGTTAATAATGGTTGACTATTTTGCTTTTAGAGCGCTTTAAATTATATAACTGAAAATATATTATATATTCACAGGTGAAGAAGGGGAAGATGATGAAGAGGAAGATGACCCTGATTATGACCCTGCCAAGGACAAATCTGGCAAGGACCAACAGCCTCCAGAATGTAAACAGCAGTGACCTTCTTGCATATCTTAGGTTATTTCAAATCGTAATGATATTATGGCAGCAGTTTTTCCTGGAGGGATTGCTGGTTAAATAACAATCGCTTCCTTGGACATGCATTTTAACTTTGGTTCCATATCTTTAACTTTTTCATTGGTGTAGAGATCTGAACTTTTAATACTTATTTTTGTTATGTGTATTAAATGTCAATCCTGTTATTAACCTAAAATGTATGCCTTTAAAGACACTGAAATTTAGCAGTCTTTCTCTCTCACTTTCTTTAGTGCTTGTTTATCGGTTATTTTGGTGTATCCTTTGACCACATGTGGGTAGTTAACCCATGTCTAGTTTTGATGTAACTATTCAGTGTTATTGCCAGTTGAAAATTTTATTGTTGTATGAATAGCATGTACCAGAAGCCTCTGCAATTATCCATCCATGACTGCATGTTCATTAGTTTAGGCTTGGGTTACTCTTACCAAAATTCATTACAATAGGGCCGATGTTAATGCTAGATTTATACAGTACTAGATTATTCAAGGCTTCATATGTGTCCTGGAACAAGCCAAAAACGGAACGAATATAAGGAAAATTGTCAAATTTTCATACTTAGAAAATTTGCGGTATTTCCTGAACTATCGTATGACCTTTGAGAGGCAGTTATTGTTCTGATACCAGGTTTTGTGGCTACTTTCAAGGGATGTACTCTAGTTCTTTCATTGTGATATAAAAATGCACTTTTTTTTTTCTCCCCCCATTTGCAAACGGTTAATTTTTAAGTATTAAATGAGGTGTTTTTGTACCAGTGTCACTGCATTACTAAGAGCTTAAGTGTAACGCCTAATTGTTGCTGAAAAGCATTTTGTGAGAAAGAATGAATTCTTATGTTTGTTGATCATCAGTCCAATTTGTCATTGCATTTGGAAGAATAATGCTGTTAGGGAGGGACGGACTCATAGGGAAGCTGTTGCATTTTATTGTAGAGGTTTATTAAGGATCTCTATTACCATTTATAAATGTCGGTACAGAAAATTTATAACTTGTTTTAAACCAGCAAGCTTTGGTAATTCTAATAGCTTTTGTTACCACAGCTGCTCATATATATATATTTACTCTTTTTTTGAAGCTCGTTTTCTTTATCCTCTTCATTGTTACAGTGCTCCTTTCCCCATTTCAAATGTCGATTGCCATCCGTAGTAGCATTCTTTTAATTCGGTATAGGGATATATTTGATATACAGTATTCGCATCTGCTGATTGACACCAGAGCTTCACTACGTAATGGTTTTAGGAAGATTTTTCATATAAATACAAATATTGGTTGTTAGCTTTGCTAACTAAATGTTGGTAGATGAACCTTAGGGAAGAGGTTTGGAGATGCTCGAATATTCTGGAAATGATTGACATTGAAGAATAAGAGGATGAATTTGGTTCGTATACCAGTATATATGGGAGGGTTTGTTGCCGTGTGTGTATATATAATGGCGATTGAATTTACATGGTTCTGCTGGTAGAAAAGCTGTGATGAAAGTCTCTACCTCTGCAGCCAGAGTTGAGAGATTGAAAAATGTGGTCGTATGAAGTGCAACCTTCGATTAAAATGTAACCAGATCACCTTGAAAAGTATGAAGAAACCAGGAACTTACTTTTAAAATTCTACTTGGGCATATGCATTAAGTACTGATTGAATCTTCTATTCAACTTTGTTTATTTAACTTAAATGTCTGACTATAGGGGTAACCTTGTGATGGTAACAGTGCTTTCCCCTAGTAGTCTCGGTGTAGATCTCTTGGAAAGGGCTACGGGAGGTAGAAATTTATACTTTTAAGGCAAATTGGACTTCGTGAAGATGGGCAAGATTACGAACCCTTGTGGCCATTGCTCTCAGCAACTGGATATGACATATGAAGACACTTGGAAATATGTTTAGCATCGGTTAGAAAGACAGGAGAATCAATATCACCGATCTTGGCAAAGTAAACGGGATAATGTTTTAATATATGTAACATTGGATAGGACGAGCAGGGTTTTGCATGCACTTACGTTTCCCCCCTCTAAGGCTTTTTTTTTTTTTTTTTTTTTTTGCAGAGAATTTTTAATCGAGCAATGAGTAGGAAGAACAGGGTTTTACATCAACTTATGTCACTAAGACCGTTTCTCTGTCTACTTATTCATAATCTTAAAGTGCATTTGTTTGACTTAGAGTTATATCTGATCTAGTTTGTTATAAATCTTACATTAGATGGTGAACGTCTGCCGAAAAGTACTCCAAACTTTATGTAAGCGCAAAAGAGGCAGACATTGGAAAGGAATCAAAGATGTCCTAAAAATTGGCAAACAATCCATCATTCTTGAAAGAGCAATCTTTTGTAGCTGCAGATGCCCAAACTTTCAAGAAGACGGAGGGCAATAATCATGACCCGTTTTGCCATCAGGTACTTCTGAATGCAGAAGTTTGCCAAGCCAAAACTAGGCTCCTAAGTCACCAAGAAGTCCCTCGATCACTGGATCACCATCGTGAATATGTAAACGTATTGCTAAAGCGCAACGAATACTTGTTATAGGAGAGAAGCAAAAGTATGTTACGTAATTCTTTTAATTTTGGCAGCTATGCTGAAAAGTGAGACTCAATTGAGCACTTTCCCTTATACTAATACAAATCAAAGGTACAATTTTTTTTATGATTGTAACACCAGGACGGACCAAAAATATAAATCTTGCCCTCATTGAATCTAGGCATGGATAAAAAAGAGCAACAGAGATATGGAGGGTTGTGACTTGTCAGATGTGAAGGGATCGTAAGAGTCGTGTAACGAGTATTCAAGAATATTCGGTGTAGATGTAGGTATAGAAAAAGAGTTGGAACTGAAGGAAGACAACATCGAACTGTCCTAATTAGGTCCAAAAGACCCCTCAGCTGTAGTATCACAATGAGCCAACCTACTTTTAGAAAAAAAATTCATTAAGCACTGAATAAAATAATAATACAAATACTGGATTGGGTACAATCCTTGGACTACTATAGGTACTGGGTGTTCAAGGTCCTTTCCATTCAGAGAGAATCAAAAGAATCGTTACAAAAAAATTGTAGCGAGCTCTAGTTTATATATATATATATATATATATATATATATATATATATATATATATATATATATATATTTATATATATATATATATATATATATATATTTATATATATATATATATATATATATATATATATATATATATATATATATATATATTTATATATATATATATATATATATATATATTTATATATATATATATATATATATATATATATATATATATATATATATATATATATATATATATTTTATATATATATATATATTTTATATATATATATATATATTTTATATATATATATTTTATATATATATATATATATATATATATATATATATATATATATATATATATATATATATATATATATATATATTATATATATATATATATATATATATATATATATATATATATATATATATATATATATATATATATATATATATAATATAATATATATATATATATATATATATATATATATATATATATATATATATATATATATATATATATATATATATATATATATATATATATATATATATACTTCCTAAAACACCTGGAAAGCATTTTCATCTTTTTGGTTTTAATAACGGGAAGAATACGGTATTTGAAATAAAAAAAAAATATTTGGAAGGTGAGATTTATAAATCACCTAGCAAATAATAATGAGAAATTAATACCTTGGTTAGGATTTGATAGACTAAGATCACTGGGAGCTTAAGTCATAAATATGGCAAGGAAAAGAAAAAACGAACTAGGTTTTGTATGGCATACTTAGCGCTGCTAATTTTCTGAAATTTTAACTTAATCTTGTTTCTCGGTGGTGAAAAGTTATGCTGGCGTCACACATATCCAAAACTCCCGACCCGACTCTTAAGACCGCGTTCCGACGGAATCTTCGCTCACCTTGGAGATCCGGCAGATTTTTTAGCCGACAGGTGCATTCCTGTGCCTGTCGGAAGTGTGTCATACGTCCGCGTAAGCAGTCCTATGGATCGTAATTGCAATCGTACGGAGTAGTTTGGACGCGTAATTTAGCGTACGACTGATCATACGCAAACGGGAAATTTAAATTTTTGACCGTTACGACTGGGCCGACCATGCTCCCGACCCATCATAGGGGAACGTACACGTTCGTAGGGGGTTGTACGCAGTCGGGAGGAATACTGTAATTCCCCCCAAGGAAGGGTATCGTGGCTAGAGAGAATGGTTTAAAGGACGACGTTTGTAACTTTAATTATGTTAGTTTGGCACTTCAGCTACTTATATATATAAGTAAATATATGTTGGCCATGTATGTTAATATATTTCATATATTTTGTTTGACACATTTATGGATTTGATTAATTCATATTTTGATATATTGATTTCACAATATTATATGGGAAATATATGCTTTATTGCATGACCAATATTAATGGTCATATATAAATATATATTATAGTAAAATGATGATATAAGTAATAAACAGGAAATGAACAGAAAATAATTTTTAAGATACAAAAATATATACTGTACAAAAATATATAAATTTCATTATGAGAAAATACACAAGTATGGCAAGACATATCCCCATGTAATAATATAAGTGTACTGAAAAAATTACATATGAGAATAAGAAATGCGGCAAGTGGAGCAGGAAAACTGAACGCCCAGGACTGGGTTGTCAGAAATGAGACCACGCATGCGCGCGCTGTCTTTTCGTACTGCGCTGCCAGACGTATAAGCGAATTTTAAAATTTTTAACGGTTCCAGACCCGGAGGACTGCGTACGCCGGGTAGGATCGTACGCGGGCGTACACCTTCTCCTACGCCCGCATACTATCAAGAAGATCGATCTTACCCATCGTACGCAGTCTTCTACAACTGATTTGGTCTTCCGAATCACAGAGATTATTGGGTGCATCAGCCAATTATCGTAGGCCCTCCACGACGGTTCAGGACCCCCTCGATTTTTTTAAACTACGTAGGACCGTTAGGATTCCGTCGTACGCGGACGAAGAATTACACCCGATTATCGTAATGACGTCATTGCTGCCGGGAGGATTCCGTCTTTAGACGGTTTTAAGAGTCGGGTGGGGAATTTTGGCTATGTGTGACGCCAGCATTAGGAGAACCCAATCCCTCGCAACGAAAGAGTGAGCCAGTGCTCAATATGAGAAATACCTATAGTAGTACACTAATCAGTTTGTCATGGATACACTACCATCCTTTGTTGGATTTTGCGTGCATTAAATGTGAATTTCCTTCTCGAAATTGCGAACGGAAGAACTTCATTTAATGAGAAGGTGAATCCGGATTATATCTTCTGTTATTCTTAATGGGGTAATGTAGCATGAATGGCCACGGAAGTAAAGTTAGGGAATGCATACACTTATCTGAAAAAAAAAAAACGTACTACGTTTGTCATTTTTGCAGGTGTAACAATTGCAGGGTACCCCTTGCTTCACCCCAACATATAGGTAACTAGAAACGTGTTTAAACTACCTGGAGGTAGGTCGTTTAAAGGGGTTATATGAAATCGAAAAGAAGCATTGAGAATATACAGTTCCCTAAGTAAGAAAGATGGAAGTGGCTATGTCTTTCTTTTTATTATTATTCTTCTTTACGAAGGCAGGGGTGATCACTTTGTATAATCCAAATCTGGGTGTTCTGTTTACACAATAAAAAAAAAACGAAGACAAACAATAGATTGCTCTCCCTAAACTATTTCTTTTCTTATACATTCATTTACGTTGTAACACAGGAAGCGTCGTCAGTGTTATACTCTCAATGCGACTTAGTTGGATTCATCTTTCTTGGAAATGTTCCCATCACTGTATGTAAGTTACCTGATTGTTGGTATCCATACTGTATCTTTATCAAGAACAGAATAAAACGCGTTATACTCTAATCAGAAGCAGACCTCATGAAGTTGTTTAACGATGTGCTCACTGATGGACTACTTTGAGCTAATTATGATACTGAAGTTATTTTGTGTATACATTTGTTTGACCTTAAGGAATATCTTTTTTCACAAATATAAATTGACATTCAGTTATCAGGATAATTCACATCACCCCTCATAATAAATAAATAAAAACTAATTCTGAGTATATGTTGGCTATGTCGGCTTTATGAAAAATTATTGTAATGTCCATACATTACATGAACACAGTCTATTAAAAGACAGTTATTGGCTTCACAAATATGTTTCGAATGTGCATAAAAAGATGATTAAAAACGGCCATTAACGCTGATAAGAGAAAAACAAATATGGCAAGGCTACTAGAGAACAAGTTAACACTGAAATGCACAGATAGAGAGGATAACCTGATAGCTACTACAACAGCTCAGACATCGATAAAATTGATACTGCAGCCAATTAGAGAAATAAAAACTTGTGTGTGTGTGTGTATATATATATATATATATATATATATATATATATATATATATATATATATATATATATATATATATATATATGATGGAACACAGCATGTTATTAATAGTGTTAAAAGCAGCTGATGCAAAAAATAACTGGAGAATAATTTTGCAAACTCAGACAGTGATTCGAATACAAAGATTCTACGTAACTCACATATATAAAAAGATAAAAACTATATTACCTGGGCTTGCAAGAGTTAAGAAAAGTATTCGATGCTAATTTGGTTTATGATCTACAAGCAATTTTTCTTTAGCGTATAATCTACATGCGTCATTAGAAGTGTGTGCTCTACACTCATAAAAGAAAATAAATAACAATAATATTCTTTATGATCAGTTAAGAGAGGTATGACCGGCAAGCATTTATAACATCTTTCAATGGATTGATACCGGTGGAAGGGGGGGGATTGCCTGGTAAATTTTCAAGATATTTAAGAAAAGGAATTTGTTGATCTTTTAGCATATCAAAATATTTAGCATATTGATTGGAAGTGTGCGTTGAACTTTGTATATAAGCCACCCCAACCCATGAAAGTGGTCAGCACAAGAGCGCAAGAGTTTCACAGCGAAGTTGTTGGTTAGGTCAGGTAAGGATAAGCTAAGTTAGCTTAGATTAGGTAAGGTAAGATTAGGCTAGATTATCTATGTATTTTTTTTTCTTATATATTAGCGTATATCATTCTTTCAGTCTGTAGATCAGATACTTTAATAGAGCCATACTGATGTAGTTGACATTTGACACGTAGATCACATACTAAATTTGCACCAATTATTCATTTAGGTTCTTGTATAAAATAAAAGGTACATTCCTTTACGATGAATCGTTAGTGCATGTGATCGCTCGCTCGGTCCATTCTTGCTCATTTTTAGGACATAATATATATATAGAGAGAGAGAGAGAATGTGAAAAATATCGTCACATTTCCTTGCTACCCATTTCCTGTCTAAAATATTATTATTTTTTTTTTGCTAACCAATTAATGTCATTTCTAGAAACAAACAGACTAATAGCTGTTAATCAACATGGTTTCAGACCTAAAGTCCCTAGGAAAGATGCGCTTCTCAAGATACTCATAACATTTACAATAATACAGATAAGAAAAATATCTCTGCCCGTATTACTAGACTTATCTAAAACCTTTGGCAGTGTAAGCCATAAAATTCTTATTAACAAATATACTAACATAAAATAGGCACGACCTGGTTTAGAGAGTATCTACCTAATTGCAGACAGTCAGTCTGTCTTAATGAAGTTATCTCTACGAAAAAATGCATCATTTGGTGTTTCCCAGGGATCAGTCCATATCCTCTTCTTCATTTACGTAAATGATCTATCCAATTTAATACCCGACTCTTTACTTGTACAGTATGCATATAACATTCAGCTACTTCCATTGCGGCGATATAAATAATTTCTCAGAGCTAACCTGAAGTGCAGAAAACACTGTCAAATATTAAAACCTATTTTCAAGAAATTGGGCTGTTAATTAACGTAAGTGTAACAAAAGGCATATTTATTGGGTCAAGGTACCACATGGAACGACTTACAAAAAGCGCAAGAAAATATAGAATTTTACTTTGCTAACTATATGTTGTTCGAGTCCCATATAGATGAATTCTTCACAAAGGTAACAGGAAATCTTATGTTCGCCTCATTCTGTCAACCAGTATCTATCCTTCATCTTGGAAGCATGCTCTAGTTCAACCTGTTCCTAAGAAGGGTGACCGCTCTATTCCTTCTAACTACCGACCTATTGCTCTAACCTCCTCTATTGCTAAAGTTTTCGAAACTTTGCTCATGCTCACTTCTTGAAACGCCTTGAATCTAACTCACTTATCTCCGATCACCAGTACGGCTTCCGCAAGGCAAGATCCACTGGTGATCTCCTGTCCTATCTTACTCATGTATGGTCATCTTCTCTGAGGAACTATGGGGAATCCTTTGTCGTCGCCCTTGATATCTCTAAGGCTTTTGACAGAGTCTGGCACAAGGCTCTGTTGGCCAAACTCCCTGCCTATGGCTTTACCCCTTCTTTCTGTTCTCTGATTTCCAGTTTTCTTACTGACCGTTCTATATCTGTAGTTGTTGATGGCGCGACACCTAGCCCTTTCTCTGTTTCCAGTGGTGTTCCACAGGGCTCTGTTCTTTCACCTACTCTCTTCCTTCTCTTCATCAATAATCTTCTACAATCCCCATCTTCCTCTCTTCTTCATGCCTTTGCCGATGATTCTACCCTCCACTTTTCCTCTGCCTTTTCTTCACAACCTTCATCTGTTTCTCGTTATCAATCTCGTATCACTCTTTCTTCTACTCTTAACTCCGATTTGCAGAGAGTATCTGAATGGGGCACTCAAAATTTAGTTAAATTCAATGCCTCCAAGACACAGTTTCTGGCTATCTCTTTATCTTCTTCTCCTCCTGATAACCCTATTGTCTTCGAAACTAATGAAATTTACCCTCTTAACTCTATCAATATATTAGGAATCCATATAGCCTCTAACTTGTCTTGGAGGAATCACATAATCCAAATTTCTAAATCTGCATCCAAAAAATTGGGGTTTTTGTTTCGTTTTCGTTATTACTTTTCCTCATTGCAGTTACTTAAAATTTACAAAGGTCTTATCCGCCCCTGCTTAGAATACTGCTCACGCATCTGGGGTGCTTCTTCCTTTACTTATCTTCTTGATAGGGTTGAATCTAAGGCAGTCAGACTCATTAATGATCCTTCTCTTACTTCTAACCTGGATTCTCTCTCTCTTCGCCGTAAGGTATCTTCCCTTTCGCTTTTCTATCGCTACTACTTCCATCGCTGCTCTGATGAGTTGGCGAGTTGCATCCCTCCTCCACTGCCGAGGCCGCGTAACACTCGCCAAGCAGCCTCATCTCACAGGTACTGTGTGGAGATTTGTAGCTCGCGGATTGGTCGGTGCAGCGACTGCTTCTTCCATCTACCTCCAGACTCTGGAACTCTCTTCCTCCTTCTGTCTTTCCTAATTCTTATGACCTTTCATCCTTCAAAAAGAAGATCTATCGTCATCTCAGAGCCTAGTCCTCCATATCTCTGGGTCCTCTTTTCTTGACTGTTTTTTTCTCTGTCATTTTCCTTTGTGTGACATTACCTCATCTCTGCCTTGCCCTTAACCTTTTTCTTTTCCTTCGTCTTGGTATTTTCTCGTGCCCGGGCCTTTGTTGATGAGGGCAGTTTCTGCCTGTCCCGGTGTCACACTCTTTAAAATAAAAAATATGTGTGTGTGTTCCGTTCCGGTTTTACGTCACGGACTCCCTTTTCAACCAAGGGCTAGGACGGTTGCCTTCTTGCGAAGGACTTGCTTTGGCAGATGTAATCGCTACCCTTGCTAACCTCAGGCCGTGACGGGACGCGAACCCTCGACCTGACGCCTCAGAGTCGCGGACGCTGCCGCTTGAGCCACGGTGACTACTATATATATATATATATATATATATATATATATATATATATATATATATATATATATATATATATATATATATATATATATATACATATACATATACATATACATATACACATACACATACACATACATCATAAAGCTACAGGTCCTGATGACATATCCCCTCATGTACTTAAAAAATGCGCAAACTCAATATCCATGGCACTAAGTATAATATTTAAAAAGTCACTGGAGTCAGGGGAGATTCCAAGATGCTGGAAACAAGCAAATGTGATACCTATCTTCAAAAAGGGAAGGAGGGATACGGGTCTGAACTATAGACCAGTTTCCTTGACCAGCATAGTTTGCAAAGTTATGGAGAAACTACTGAGGAAACATATCTCTCTTCACTTGGAATCCTTCAACTTTTTGTCAGTGAGGCAACATGGCTTCAGAGAAGGTAGATCAACAGTAACAAACTTATTAGAATTTTATGATGAGGTAAGCCGAATCTTACAGGAAAGAGAGGGCTGGGCAGATTGCACATTCCTAGACTTCCAGAAAGCATTTGACACTGTTCCACATGGGAGACTTATTAGGAAGCTGCAAGCAATGGCTAGAATAGGTGGGAATGTCTTGGAATGGATAAAAACTTACTTAGAAGGAAGGGAACAAAGAGTTAGAGTAAGACACTCATTGTCTGAATGGAGAAGTGTTAGTAGTGGAGTTCCACAGGGTTCAGTTTTAGGGCCACTTTTGTTCCTTGTATATGCAAATGACCTACCAGAGTCTGTATATTCATTCATGAATATGTTTGCAGATGATGCAAAGATTGTGAAGAAAGTAAAAAACGAGAACAATGGTAGAGAACTTCAGGAGGATCTAAATAGTCTGCATGAGTGGTCAGAAAAGTGGTTAATGAAATTCAATACTTCAAAATGTAAGGTAATGAGAATGGGTACAAGTGCAAGAAGGCCCAAGCTTGACTACTCGGTGGCTGGAGTACAACTTCAAGAGACAGAAAATGAGAGAGATCTAGGAGTAAACATACAGGCAGATTTGTCTCCAGAAATACATATAAATGGCATAGTAAGGGCAGCATAAGCATTCTTATCAAATGTAAGGGTAGCCTTCAGGCACATGGACAAGGAAATGTTCAGAAATATTTATGTAACCTATGTGAGGCCCAAACTCGAATATGCAGCCCCCTTTTGGAATCCACACTTGAAAAAGCACATAGCTATGCTTGAAAAAGTTCAAAGCCATGCCACGAAACTGGTGCCAGAAATACGCAATCTCAGTTATGATGAGAGGCTGAGGGAATTAGACTTACCATCACTCGAAGCTAGAAGATTGAGGGGGGACATGGTGACAGTCTTTAAATCCCTTCATGGTTATGATAGAGTGGATATGGATCGATTTTTTGAAATGGCTGGCTCTAGAACTAGAGGTCATAGTTTGAAGCTTCGTAGAAAAACTTATTTGCAGGATGTAAGGAAGTACTTTTTCAGTGTAAGAGTAGTTGATAATTGGAATTGGCTAAGCGAGGAGGTAGTTAATGCTATCTCAATCCATAGTTTTAAGGACAGGTATGATAAGTATCACTAAGTATAAAATGGAACCGATGAGGAGACGGGACGATACGAGCTTTGGGCTCTTTCCCGTAAACACAATTAGGTAAGCAAACGCATAGATTTGTCTCTAGAAATACATATAGATGGCATAGTAAGGGCAGCATATGCATTCTTATCAAATGTAAGGGTAGCCTTCAGGCACATGGACAAGGAAATGTTCAGAAATATTTATGTAACCTATGTGAGGCCAAAACTCGAATATGCAGCCCCCTTTTGGAATCCACACTTGAATAAGCACATAGCTAAGCTTGAAAAAGTTCAAAGACATGCCACGAAACTGGTGCCAGAAATACGCAATCTCAGTTATGATGAGAGGCTGAGGGAATTAGACTTACCATCACTCGAAGCTAGAAGATTGAGGGGGGACATGGTGACAGTCTTTAAATTCTTTCATGGTTATGACAGAGTTGATATGGATCGATTTTTTGATATGGCTGGCTCTAGAACTAGAGGTCATAGTTTGAAGCTTCGTATGAAAACTTCATTGCAGGATGTAAGGAAATACTTTTTCAGTGTAAGAGTAGTTGATAATTGGAATTGGCTAAGCGAGGAGGTAGTTAACGCTATCTCAATCCATAGTTTTAAGGACAGGTATGATAAGTATCACTAAGTATAAAATGGAACCGATGAGGAGACGGGAAGATACGAGCTTTGGGCTCTTTCCCGTAAACAAAACTATACACACACACACACACACACACACACACACACACACACATACATACATACATACATACATACATACATACATACATACATACATACATACATACATACATACATACATACATACATACATACCCATGGGGCGGGAGAAGGGGTAGTCATCAGAGGACTTAAACAGAGAATCAAGAAGTTAGAGGAAATGGTTACAAGCCTTGATGATAAAATTCGGAATATGGATGGAGAAATGAAAGAGAATGAAACACTCAGAGAACAAATAAGATCTTTGGAGGAAGCACATAAAGCACAAGGGCAGGAGAGAAAGGAACTAGAAAAAAGAATAAAGAAGCTGGAAGGGGAAAAGAGTCAACTAGAATCTAGAATTTCTAATCAAGAAGATAAAACCAAACAGCTAAATGACAACCTAAAGGAATTAGATGTTAGTTCACTGCTATCTTCTGAGAGAGACGAGATTGCTGCTTGGAATGTTCAGATTAAGGAAAACATTGAACAGTTCAGAAAAGAGTTCCAGGAGCTGAATATGGAAAATGATGCCATGAAAACGTCCTTTGCTGATGCACTAAAGGGGAATGTGGCAGTAAAAGAGGCTGTAAAGGTGGTGGCACTGGAAAACATACAAACAGTTGACTATAAAGAGACAGTAATCGAAAAAATGAAAGACGTTGTGATGGAAAGGGCAAACCCACTCATCAGACAGGCACTTGATAAGGAGAAGACAGTGGTAATCTCAGGCATAAGTGAATCCCAGGAGCCAACATGGCAGGGGAGACTTGAAGAAAATAAAGCTAGGGTTGTAGACCTGATAAGAAAGCTTGGAGTAGTATGTGGTCCTGAGGATATTGTAAACATACACCAACTAGGTAAATATTCGAGGGAAGGAAAGCCGAGACCAACAAAAGTAACCTTTGAGAGAGGGGAGACATGTAGGGAAATATTGTTGAGAAAAAAAACTCTAAAAGACCTTCAAGAATGCAAAGAAGTGTTCATTAGACGATACAGAACACAGGAAGAGATGGGAAAGATCAAAAACTTGTTGCAAGAGGCAAGAAGGTTAAATGATGAAAGAAATGAAGAAGAGAAGAAAAATTTTCGTTACGGAATACTTCCAGACAAAGGGGAGATAAAGAAGATAATGACAGAAGATCAGGGGATGGGGCCTCATTAAGATTGTTATACACAAATGCTGATGGATTAGCTGGTAAGGCAGTAGAATTAAAAGATAGGATTCACAACAGTAAGGCAGATATAGTAGCAATTACAGAGACTAAGTTGAGTGAGGACATAAACAGTGTCACAGTTTTTCCTAAGGGCTTCAGAATACTAAGGGTCGAAAGATCTGAGAGGACTGGTGGAGGGATAGCACTGCTCATAAGTGAGAGGATTCAAGTTGAAGAGATAAACTTGGCTATAGAAAGTGAGTTCAGGGAATTTCTTGTTGCTCGCATAAATACTGGGTCAGAGAGCATTATAATAACTGTTGTATACAACCCACCAAGGAACCAAAATAGGCTTGAAATTTATGAGGAAAGTCATATAGGTACGATTGAAGTCATAAACTCAGTTGTTAACATGGCGCGGGAGAAAAAATGTAGGATTTTGATTATGGGAGACTTTAATCATAAAGAGATAGATTGGATAAATCTTGACCCACACAGTGGTGAGGACTCCTTTGGGGCAAGATTCCTAGATTGCGTACAAGGGAATTTCCTACACCAACATGTAATGGAACCAACAAGAGCCAGGGGTGGGGATGAGCCATCACTACTTGATCTGGTGTTCACAGATAATGTGTTGGATATTGAAAATATTGAGTATGAACCACCAATTGGAAAGAGTGACCACTGTGTGTTGTTGATGGAGTATATCATTGAAGACATTCTTCCTGAGAGTAGAGGCACTGAGGACATGAGGAGGAACTATCAGAAAGGAGATTACATCAAAATGAATGAGCTTTTTGCAGTTATTGACTGGAGAACCTTATTTTACAACAAATCTGTACAAGAAATGTATGACATCTTTTGTGAGAAATATGGGAAGATTGTAGATTGCTGCATACCTGTCACCAAAGTAGGTGTAATTCATGCCAGAGAGAAATGGTTCGATAATGGGTGTAAAAGAGCTAAGGAGTGGAGAGACAAATGCTGGAAAAGGTATAGGAGGAGAAAAACCATAAATGCCTGGCAAACCTACAAAAGAGCAAGAAATGACTACCTAAGTAAAAGGAGAGAAGCAGAGAAAGATTATGAGAGGGACATCACCAGGAAGGCGAAAGAAAATCCCAAGCTTTTCCACAGCTTTATCAGAGGAAAACTGAAGGTAAAAGAACAGGTTTTAAGGCTAAAGAGAGCGGATGGAAGCATCACTGAGACGGACGAAGAGATCTGCAAAGAATTGAACAAGGAGTTTCAGTCAGTATTTACAGTAGAAAATACCCCACCCCCTCAGATTGCAGTGATAGAAGCTCAAGGGCCGGTATTAGAGAACATCAACCTTACAGCCACAGAGGTATGCAAAGCGCTGATGGATTTAGATGTTCATAAAGCTACAGGTCCTGATGACATATCCCCTCATGTGCTTAAAAAATGCGCAAACACAATATCAGTGGCACTAAGTATCATATTTAAGGAGTCATTGGAGTCGGGGGAGATTCCAAGATGCTGGAAACAAGCAAATGTGATACCTATCTTCAAAAAGGGAAGGAGGGATACGGCTCTGAACTATAGACCAGTTTCCTTGACCAGCATAGTTGCAAAGTTATGGAGAAACTACTAAGGAAACATATCTCTCTTCACTTGGAATCCTTCAACTTTTTGTCAGTGAGGCAACATGGCTTCAGAGAAGGAAGATCAACAGTAACAAACTTATTAGAATTTTATGATGAGGTAAGCCAAATCTTACAGGAAAGAGAGGGCTGGGCAGATTGCATATTCCTAGACTTCCAGAAAGCGTTTGACACTGTTCCACATGGGAGACTTATTAGGAAGCTGCAATCAATGGCTAGAATAGGTGGAAATGTCTTGGAATGGATAAAAACTTACTTAGAAGGAAGGGAACAGAGGGTTAGAGTAAGACACTCAGTGTCTGAATGGAGAAGAGTTAGTAGTGGAGTTCCACAGGGTTCAGTTTTAGGGCCACTTTTGTTCCTTGTATATGTAAATGACCTACCAGAGTCTGTAAATTCATTCATGAATATGTTTGCAGATGATGCAAAGATTGTGAAGAAAGTAAAAAACGAGAACAATGGTAGAGAACTTCAGGAGGATCTAAATAATCTGCATGAGTGGTCAGAAAAGTGGCTAATGAAATTCAATACCTCAAAATGTAAGGTAATGAGAATGGGTACAAGTGCAAGAAGGCCCAAGCTTGACTACTCGGTGGCTGGAGTACAACTTCAGGAGACAGAAAATGAGAGAGATCTAGGAGTAAACATATTGGCAGATTTGTCTCCAGAAATACATATAAATGGCGTAGTAAGGGCAGCATATGCATTCTTATCAAATGTAAGGGTAGCCTTCAGGCACATGGACAAGGAAATGTTCAGAAATATTTATGTAACCTATGTGAGGCCAAAACTCGAATATGCAGCCCCCTTTTGGAATCCGCACTTGAAAAAGCACATAGCTAAGCTTGAAAAAGTTCAAAGACATGCCACAAAACTGGTGCCAGAAATACGCAATCTCGGTTATGATGAGAGGCTGAGGGAATTAGACTTGCCATCACTCGAAGCTAGAAGAGTAAGGGGGGATATGGTGACAGTCTTTAAATTCCTTCATGGTTATGATAGAGTGGATAGGGATCGATATTTCGATATGGCTGGCTCTAGAACTAGAGGTCATAGTTTGAAGCTTCGGAAGAAAACTTGTTTGCAGGATGTAAGGAAATACTTTTTCAGTGTAAGAGTAGTTGATAATTGGAATTCGCTAAGCGAGGAGGTAGTTAATGCTACCTCAATCCATAGTTTTAAGGACAGGTATGATAAGTATCACTAAGTCTAAAAATGGAACCGATCAGGAGACGGGAAGATACGAGCTTTGGGCTCTTTCCCGTAAACACAATTAGGTAATCACAATTAGGTAATCACATACATACATACATATATATATATATATATATATATATATATATATATATATATATATATATATATATATATATATATATATATATATATATATATATATATATATATATATATATATATATATATATATATATATATATATATATATATATATATATATATATATATATATATATATATATATATATATATATATATATATATATATATATATATATATATATATATATAACCATTATGAGACTACCACTCGACTGATGTCCAATTCCAAGTCTTTAGTCATATTAATTACTGCACAAACTTATGGAGAGCTATCAATAAGACTCAGATAATTCGAATACAGATTCTTATAAGTTTTACAGCTCGATTTGCCCTAGGAGAAATAAGAAAATATGACCACATCACAAACGCTCTAAAAAAAAACTTGGGTGGCTGCAGATAGAAAACAAGATCGTCTATGCTATTTACATTTTTGTATACAAAATTTTGAATTATCATTATTCCAACTGACTATTTAATTTCAAAACAGTCAGGGTTATAAGGGGAACCAACACAAAACATTTGGGGGGCCAACACTCTAGACACAATATTCCAAAACATCTTAAAAACTCATCCTCTTTCACAGATTTCAAAGGTAAACTATACAGTTTTCCTTTGGACAATTAGAGTTACTGCTCACACACTAATCAAACTTAATGACTTAATGTAATTTTCTTTAATACTAACTATTCTACACATAAACTGCTATCACCTTTTTTTTATCTTTAAGTTAAGTAGTAATTATTATCAGTATAAGGAGTACAAAAATGGTGATGATGCCGATATTAAGGGTCACTCTGCTAATCTATCCTGCATGTAACTTGTTATTACGGTCTTTGATTTTCAAACTTATGTGTCGAGTGTTATTATTACTACTTTAATATTATCGTTACCAATTGCATTATATTATTGTTATTATATCTTTTAATCGTAGGTTTTGTTAATTTTCAATACAAGCTTTATCTCTGTTTACTTGTTAGTGTAACTGTTATATCTTGAGTGTATTTCTATACTACTGTACTATTCTTATGCATATTTATGCCCAATTACATCATATCACCATTTCAGGTATCTCAATGTAAAGCATTAATATTATTATTATTATTATTATTATTATTATTATTATTATTATTATTATTATTATTATTATTATGTATAAGCTTTACTCATTTATCTAATTCTTCTTTGTTTATTGGTAATTGTACTTACGTCTGTTAATTTAAGGTCATTTTAATTTTATATGTAAGCTATATTTGCAATCACGTGTCTACTCAAAGTGTATTCTTAGTGTTGTAGCAGTATTGTATGAATGGAAATAAATGTCTGTTTGTTTAGCTACTAAAGGGTCAAATAAAATAAATAAAAATTATACACCTAATAGTGTAGAAGATAAAATATCTATTGTAATAACGCTGTGAATAATATTAATAACAGAGGCTCTCTAAACCTCACAGAAGATGATGACGACATTCATAACGCAAAAAGTATTCGACAATATCTGAATATGCAGAGGTCGGGCGATAGGTGGCGGTAGTAGTATCGTACTATCGTTTCTTGGAGGGTGTCGTGGTGTCGTCTGCTGCAACCGCTGAGAGAGCGAGTGCTGCTCAACCACCTTCAGTTGATTGTAAACACTGAGTATGGCGTGTGGTGAATGTAGGGTGGGAGTGTGGGATGTATCACTACTATTCAGGATTAAGGATTGTTAGCTCATTACCACTCCGCCATGTCACTTAGGGTGAGTACAGAATATGTTCCTAGTCATATCCATGTTGATTTCTACATTTGTTTTCTCGTTCGAGATGAAATGTTGAAATAAGTGTTGGGAAGAATATTGGGAGGCCCAGCGTGATATTTGACATTGATCACTCTTAGCTAAATGGAGCGAGTGTGGTCGCTTTAAACCTGCGTTTGTGAGTCTTAATTTGGATTTTCATGTAATAATGTTATCATTATGACGAAAGACTACGAGTAGTCATTTTTTAACTATGGTAATTGTGAGGCAATATTGGTCTGTGCAATGATTGAGCATGCATTGGATCTCCTTCCGATATCCGAGTTCAGGAACACAAGAAACTCCACGCCAAGGCTACACCTACACCTACATACTCAGTAGAGGTTAATTATAACTATCATTTGTTATTATATTTATTTATAGTAATTAAGTTTGCTTCTGAAATAAATGATGACTATGAGAAGCCTACTGTCCAGTCTATAAACTTAAGGCTATTATGCTGTCATGATTTAAACGAACAATTATTTTACGTGTGAATTATATATATATATATATATATATATATATATATATATATATATAATATATATATATATATATATATATATATATATATATATATATATATATATATATATATATATATATATATATATATATATATATATATATATATATATATATATATATATAAAGACATTTTAACAATATCGTTCATTCCAGAAGCGTTTCGTTCAATATCCTGTTGTGTATAATTCATTTTTGATTGTCGACACGGAAGTTCTCTTCTAAACACTCTTGCAAAGTGCAATATCCACAATTTCGAATAATAATAATATCGTTATAAATGTAAGGGATTGGTTATCTATTGTTGTGTATCTGTAAGTAGGTTAGCTGTCATTTTTAATAATTAATGAATCAATAACGTTATTATTATTATTATTATTATTATTATTATTATTATTATTATTATTATTATTATTCATTTACACATAGACCATGTGGACTGTTATATGTTCGAAATATGTGATGGTCGGGTATTCATGTACGCTTACACACCTGTTAGTACTCACGTGTATGATATAATGAAAAATCAGTGTATGTGGTTTCCAGATTATAATATTAATAATGCGATTTGTCTCTATTAGTCCCCATTTAGAGTTGAACATAGACGGATTAAAGTTGGGTGGATGATGCCCTTCCAATTGGCCAGCCTCGGGCTCGAACGCAGGCACGTCGCCTCCCGTGTCTAGCACTTTACCGGTTACGCTACGCTGTTTCCATAAAGAAAAAGGAAATAATAATAATAATAATAATAATAATAATAATAATAATAATAATTATTATTATTATTATTATTATTATTATTATTATTATTTCTTATTTTAGCATCACTTGATGCAGGAAGGTACAGGATGAATAATCAAGCATAAAGGATTTTATGCTTCCTTTGACAGGGTTGGCGTGGGTAGTTCCACTTGGGTAGCTGCCTACTTACCTACCCGGTCTGGGGTGTTTTATAAAGATCTGCTTCTTTCACTCTCCACTGTTCTAGCATTCGTGGCCTGAACTCCAATCTTTCGTCTGTGGAACAGCACTTGGGTACTTACCTCCCTAACCTCCTCCTCCTATCTGAAACCCAGCTGTCTATCCATGCTTCCACTGACCCATTTCAAATCTCTCACTATAACTTGTATTCTCGTTTTCGTTCAAAACTGCAACAGTAACACTCCTATTGCGAGGCTCATGGACCTTAAATCTCTTGACTCTGATGTTCTCTGACTAAAACTCTATTTCTCCACCACCACTATATTCCTTTGCTAATGCTACTGTTCTCCAAACTCCACCGAGTTTGTATCTTTCTTTGAATATCTGTCCTCTTGCCATGAGTCCTTGCTATCTTCTCACCCACTTCCCAAGTTCTCTATATTTGAGACTTCACTGTACACCACAGTGAGTGGCTTAACTCTTCTCACACTGATGTGGGAGGAAGTGAGGCCCTTGCTTTCTTATTATTCACAATCTGGAGCAAATTATCAAATATTCTACTCGAGTTCCTGATCGACACGAACATGCAGCCAAAACTCTTGACCTATTTCTTACTTCTAACTATCTAACCCTTCAAACTACTCTCATTCTGTGCTTTCCCCTCTTGGTAAATCTGACTACTCTGTGATCTCAGTCTCTTCCATTTTCGCTCCCCCTCCACCAATCCCTCCTATTCAGTGCCGCCTCTGGCACTTTGAGTGAAGATTTGCTCAACGTGAAGATATGCCTAATTTCCTCTTTGATTTCCCATGGGATGACTACTGCTTTCGGTCCCACAACCCTGATCAGTCAGCCCTAAAAGTTGCCGAGATTATGATCTCGGGAATGGAAGCATACATCCCCTCCTCTGTGAAAACTTTCTCTCCCCCTAAACCTTGGTTTGACCGTGCCTGCTTCATGGCTATCCAGGACAGGAATCAGGCCCACCAGTCTTACCAAGCCTCACCTTCTGATTTAAGTCACTCTGCTTTTATTGTAACTAGGAATTGCTGTACTCTTCAGATTCGAAGGTCTAAGGCTTTCTTTATAAGAGGGAAAGTTGATTACCTTAACTCTTCTCCCACTGACAAACGTTTCTTTTCCTTAGCCTAAAACCTCTCCAAAATCTCCTGTAACTAAAGCTTTCCTCCTCTCATTCGTTCTGATAGTTCTATAACTTGCTCTCCCACTGACAAAGCCACTCTCTTTGGGTCTCATTTTTCTGCCAACTCTACTATAAACAATTCCAGCGCACCTGTCCCTCAATCTTTACCCCTCTCTAACCCTATGCCCTCCCTTATCCTTCTTCATGCAAAGTTCATAAGGTTCTTCGCTCGCTAAAGACAAACAAGGCATTTGGTTCCAATGGTATCCCTGCACGGTCTCTTAAGTTGCAGATGAACTGGTACTCGTACTTTGCTATCATTTTTGCCTCATTCTGTCAACCAGTATCTATCGTTCATCTTGGAAGCATGCTCTAATTCAACCTGTTCCTAAGAAGGGTGACCACTCTATTCCTTCAAACTATTGACCTTTTGCCCTAAAATCTTCTGTTGCTAAATTTTTCAAAACTTTGCTCAATGCTTACTTCTTAAAACGGCTTCAATCTAACTCACTTATCTCCGATTACCAGTACTGCTTCCACAAGGCAGGATTCACTTGTGACCTGTCCTGTCTTACTTATGTATTGTCATCTTCTCTGAGGAACTATGGGGAATCCCTTGTCGTCGCCCTTGATAACTCTAAGGCTTTTGACAGAGTTTGGCACAAGGCTCTGTTGGCCAAACTTGCTGCCTATGACTTTACCCCTTTTCTCTGTTCTCTGATTTCCAGCTTTCTTTCTGACCGTTTTATATCTGTAGTTGTTGATGGTGCGACATCTAGCCCTTTCTCTGTTAACAGTGGTGTTCCACAGGGCTCTGTTCTTTCACCTACTGTGTTCCTTCTCCTCATCAATGATCTTCTACAAGCCCCATCTTCCTCTCTTCTTCATGCCTTTGCTGATGATTGTACCTTCACTTTTCCTCTGTCTTTTCTTCACAATCTTCATCTGCTACTTGTAATCAGTCTTGTATCACTCTCAGCTCCGATTTTCAGAAGGTATCTGAGTGGGGCACCCAAAATTTAGTTACATTTAATGCCTTCCAGACACAGTGTCTGGCTATCTCTTTATCTTCTTCTCCTCCTGATAACCCTATTGTCTTCGAAACTAACGAAATTTACCCGGGTAATTCTGTCAACATATTAGGAATCCATATAGCCTCTAACTTGCCTTGGAGGAATCACATAATCGAAATTTCTAAATCTGCATCCAAATAATTGGGGGATTTCTTTTGTTTTCGTCATTACTTTTCCTCTTTACAGTTACTTAAAATCTATCAAGGTCTTATCCGTCCCTGCTTAGAATACTGCTCACACATCTGGGGTGCTTCTTATACTTACCTCCTTTATAGGGTTGAAACTAAGGGAGTCAGACGCATTAATGATCCTTCTCTTACTTCCAATCTGTATTCTCTCTCTCTTCGCGGTAATGTATCATCCCATTGTCTTTCCTATCGCTACTACTTCCATTGCTGCTCTGATGACTTGACGAGTTGCATTCCTCCCTCACTGCCAATGTCTCTCGCCAAGCGACCTCATATCACAGGTACTGTGTGGAGCTTTGTAACTTGCAGATTGGTCGGTGCAGTGACTGCTTCTTCCCATCTATATCCAGACTCAGGAACTTTTCCTTCTTCTGTCTTTCTAAATTCTTATGACCTACCTTCCTTTAAAAAGCTGATCTATCGTCATCTCAAGGCCCAATTCTCCATATCTCTGGGTCCTCTGTACTTTGACTGTTTATTCTGCCCGCCGTGATTTCTTTGTGTATCATTACCTCATCTCTGCCTTGTCCTTATCCTTTTTTTTTCCTTCGTCTTGGTGTTTTCTCGTACCTGGGCCTTTATTGATGGGGGCAGTTTTTACCTGTCCCAGTGTCACACTCATATATATATATATATATATATATATATATATATATATATATATATATATATATATATATATATATATATATATATATATATATTAATAACACTGGACTCTTAACATGCAGTCTAAAATGGTAGGATAAGCCCATTAAAGAAAACAACGAAAATATATATGTATAAATTACTTATTAATTTCGTGACCTTGACTGGCCACCTTCTCAAAGTAACTTGAGAAAGTGGCCAGTTAAGGTCACGAAATTAATAAGTTCTTTATACATATATAATTTCGTTGTTTTCTTTAATGGGCTTTTCCTACCATATATATATATATATATATATATATATATATATATATATATATATATATATATATATATATATATATATATAAATAGCTTTCGCTAATGCCATATATATATATATATATATATATATATATATATATATATATATATATATATATATATATATATATATATATATATATATATATATATATATTAATAACACTGAACTGTTAACATACAGTCTAAAATGGAAGGAAAAGCCCATTAAATAAAACAACGAAAATATATATATATATATATATATATATATATATATATATATATATATATATATATATATATATATATATATATATATATATATATATATATATATATATATATATAAAGTACTTATTAATTTCGTGACCTAAGCTGGTCACCTTCTCAAAGTACTTTGAGAAGGTGACCAGCTTAGGTCACGAAATTAATAAGTACTTTATATATATATTTTCGTTGTTTTATTTAATGGGCTTTTCCTTCCATATATATATATATATATATATATATATATATATATATATATATATATATATATATATATATATATATATATATATATATATATATATATATCAAATAGTGTTTTAATTGCACTATCCATGTCTTATAGGTAGCGAGGTCAGTAGTGGAGAGATAAGCATCTTCTTTAAAGTTATTTATTAGAGTATACACTTATTTAACTCCTCAAAGCTCCCATTCCTGTTAGTTATTGTCACTCACTATTCCTGCCCCCTCATGGGGAGGTTGCTAACTATGGATGTGACTTCTGTCCCCGGCAAAGGCTGACTTCTTTCTGACTCAGGCTCTGTTGCCAGTCCTGGTGGCAGCGGGTATCTGAGTGCACTCTCTGCCATCTGACGGCTATAAGCATCTATGAAATGCCATACGACACCCCCCACCATCACTCTGAAATATATCCAATATTTTGGACTAAGCCTAACTATTTTCGTGAGAGCCTTATAATTTTTTACCTATCATTATTTAAAAAAAAAAATGGGGCAGAACTATCTAATGAACTAACTTATGAAACTATCACAATCTCATATAATTATCTAAACCGATTACAGGAATATAAAATTACTATGCAAAAATAAAAACTGATAAAAGAAAAATATCTTTCTTATAATAAGCATTGTAATTAAAGTAAAAAAATCAAAATTAAGTTTTCACAGTTGCAATATATAGCTAGTAAGCATTGACAAACTTATTTAAGAACAAAGCTAATTAAGCCATTACATTTCTCAAACAGTACAAAATTCATTTGGACATGATATATGCAATTACTTACTAAAACAAAACAGTTGTTATGGTGTGAAAAGAGTTAAAAAAAATAAGAGTTAAAAATATTCACAATTACAATATGTAATAACTAGTAGTCACCATGGCTCAAGCGTTGGCGTCCTCGGCTCTGTGGCGTCAGTTCGAGGGTTCGCGCCCCGTCTCGGTCTGAGGTTAGCAAGGGCATGCACTCAGGGTAACGATTACATCTGCAAAAACAAGTCCTTCGCAAGAAGGCAACCATACTAGCCCTTGGTAGAAAAGGGAGTCCTTGACGTAAAACTGGCAAAATATGTATTTACTATTCAAGGACAAACTGATAGGAGAACTCAATTAACATAATTACGTTATGTACATAATATAAAATACAGTTGGCTATGATCTGCAAATATTAAATCATGACTTAAAGCAATGGTAATATTTAAACAGAAAAACTTAACATAACACTTACATTACTTAAATGAGGTAAAATACAATTTATTATGATTTTTGCAAATTGTAACATTTAACACATTATAGTGAAAAAAAAAATAGAATTCAACATGCACAATTGATCAATGACACTTATTCTAATAAACTTAAATCTAAGGGAGTCTTTGAGGCAATAAACTACTTAAAGCTATCTTAAAATTAAAAGAAAAAAATTACAATGTTTGTTCTTCCACCAATCGTTGGCAAAGACGGTGGGGCCATTTTCTTTCCCATTTTTATCAGTTCTAATATGTGGGGGAAATACTTTGTAGTGATTTAACTTTCTTGAGTAAGGGATTTTCCATACCCTTTATTTCTTTGTCACTAAAGTTATTATATGTATGGGGATTTTTTCTTTCCCCTTTTTAATTTTAAATTTTTTGGGGATTTCGTTTCCCCAGCCCCTCAGTTACCCATCATTGATAGGTCTTGGGATTGCCAAAGTCTAATATTTGGACCTTCGCCTGACAACTTTGAGGTCGCTCCGGGTTGTAACAACGTACCCGAATCCACTTTTGATCTGGAGACGGGCCGAACAAAAGGTGGGGCCTCGATGCATCTGCTGGGAACCCCTCCCACCCGCTTTCATGCGACTCTTGAAGTGGTCCTATGACCACCTCTCACGCACCTCCTCAACGAGGCGCATCTCCCTCCAATAGCTGAAATATACGAACATAGCCTGGAGTAGATTCTAGAGCCGGAAATTAGCGCTTAATGTCGCTAGTACAAATGCATACAAACAAAGGCCTTTGTCTGCATTCAGAGGGTATACTTTGCCTCCCTGCATATGCAGGTGCTTGCAATCTCTCCCATGGGTAAAAGGGACTGGTTTATGAGAATAAAATTTAAAAATTGCAGGTCGGGGCTGCCTGGAAACAGTGTGGTAATGGAAAGTATGTGTCTACACCATTAGATTATTATTCCAAGATACTTAGGACTTAGCTGAGTAACTGATACATAACATTAGTATACTATAGAAATAAAAAAGAAAAGGCATGAAATGATGATAACAGCCTCTAAAGAAATACTCTTATTAGCAGTGACTACAATATCATAAAATCATGAATTCAAAATAAAAGTACAAATCATTTGGTTACTGCTGATAGCATTTACTAAAATATTAATTATGCAAAAGGCCATGGAGTGATAGCAACAATAACAACCAACATAATAATAACAGTACTAATAATCATGATCATAAAAGAATAATAAAAATGAAATACAAATACTAAATCAGGAATAGTAGTATATATACAAGCGAGACTGGCATTTTGAAGTAAGAACAGAGTTCTATACTTATATTTCTTAATAATGTTCATTCTAACACAGTCTCTTTTACTATTCGAATTCCTGCAGCCATAATATATATATATATATATATATATATATATATATATATATATATATATATATATATATATATATATATATATATGAAGATAGTCATCAACTTTCTGGTTACCCAATTTGTCAGTGGGACATTTATCTATTTTCCAAAACGGATGCAATATGTGGCAGAAAAACTCATATAATAATCAGTTCAACTTATGTCTTATCAGTATTTATGCAATATCAGCATGCAAAATCTTATCAACTGAAATAAAACTTTGGCACGTTTATCATCTAGCAAATTTGCAAAGGAATCTAAAAAAAATCAATGATTATAATACTCTGTGAACATAGAGGAATAACATGGTTCAGTATGGAAAGTAATAATACTTTATTTCCATTTCAATACAATGGGTATTCGTCAGCCAGGGTAACCCCCAACCCCCCACTGTGGTGTCCACCCACAGCAGTTCCTGCCAGTAAACAGCTTAAACTCTCGGTCTTGGACGGGAACCGATCTTTCGACCTCATGAATGCGAAGCCAGCGCGTTACCACTGTACTAGCCAGCAGATGAGAGAGAGAGAGAGAGAGAGAGAGAGAGAGAGAGAGAGAGAGAGAGAGAGAGAGAGAGAGAGAGAGAGAGAATTTACTGTTCTTAAAAAAAAAAAAAAAAAAAAATTTCTTATAGGGCCCTTTTTATGACTTGACTTCCTGCCCAAACTATACAAGGGGACAGAGCGCAACTGCAATAATTTTCTAAGGTCTAAAAAAAGAATTAAAACAAAATAACTTAGTGTACAAATAAAGAAACATCGAGGCATAAATCCGTTCTTTTTCTGTTTAACATTGCAAAGGACTTTACTGAAATAGGCATACACATCCTTGTTTGTTATGGCAATCTTTTCTCTTTCCATAAATCAGAGGGTGAGTTGAAGCACACACTCGCTATAAGTCAACATATCTCTGATGAAATTAAAGCAAAATACTACAGTCATATGTGATAATATCTCTACTGCTATCAACAAGATTACGATATATATATATATATATATATATATATATATATATATATATATATATATATATATATATATATATATATATATATATATATATATATATATATATATATATATATATATATATATATATATATATAATAGCTTTCGCTGATACCATATAATCGAATGGCTCTATATATCCTAACTAGAAGTTAAAAATCTTATGAGAAAATTGCGTAAGAATAAATACGAATCATAAGGTCCAATGAATATGAAAGTGTTAAAGGTACTGACAATATGCAACTTGAGTGAGAGACCAGATAGGTTAGGTGAGTATTTCATGTCTGTGAGTGAAATACCTTCGCCACAAGGAACTATCATCGCTCAGTTTAGTTTATCAAAATGTGTATCTTTTGTGGCTTATATAATATTAGATAACTCGACCCTTGATATTAAATGAGTAGTTTGTGTGCCTTTGTGATATATATTCTACAATAATTTATTTTTATTATGTAAGTATATATGCATTTGAATAACACTGAACAGTTACCATACAGTCTAATATGGTAGGAAAAAGCCCATTAAAGAAAACAACGTAAAGAATATTTGCATTACTATTAATTTCGTGACCTAATCTGGTCACTTTCTCAAAGTACAAGGCCAAGAGATACAGCCAGCAAACAAGAAGCTACTTGTTTGCTGGCTGTATCTCTTGACGTTGTACTTTGAGAAGGTGACCAGATAAGGTCACGATATTAACGAGTACTTCATATATTCTTTACGTTGTTTTCTTTAATGGGCGTTTACCAACTATGTATGTATTTATGTATGGTCTCTTGTTTTGCTTTGCTGCCGCATTTTACTGTGATTTACTTATTCTTCTGTTGCGTATTTTATTGAAGGGAAGGAATTTTTTTGATTAACTTGCTTAAATTCCGTCAATAGTGACCAGAGGGAATGTGCAAGAAATCGCAGTGGCAGACCTGTGGTAGACTTGCATTAACAGTGCCATGAATTCCAGTATGGCAGTTTGCTTGCATATGTCAGTTCTTTAATGTTCTTAAAAATAACATAAATTTATTATTAGGAAACGTTTTCTGCACTTTTCATAATGGTTCGACTGTTCGTAGCAATATTTTGGAATTTTTGTTCATTTAATTTTGATATTGTGCTTATAAATGTTAATTTTTTATACAAAATAAAAAAGGATTTGAACCTACGACACACATCAGTGTGCCAAGGCGCTACCAGTTACACCACCAACTGTACTAAAAGATGAAACAAATCCGCTAGCTAACCGCTAAGCTAGGGAATGAATACATTCTACTGAATGCTTTTTGCTCATTTTACTTTCTCTTCCCAACCTTACTCCTGGTTGTTTTTGCATTTAATTCAAATCCCATGCTATATCGGCATTAACAGTAATCAAATAAACTCATTAGTATATGTGAAAACGTGCAATATATTTTTGTCTTTGGCCAGCATTCAAACCTAGGACACATCATCAGTGTGCTAATGCCAGGGGCCTTATTTCGTGTATTCTCAAACAACAATGTGTTTTTTGACCATTTTTTATGCCTATATAGATTGGGATATGAAATAAATGCGAAAACAAGCCACAGTTTAAATGAATAATAACATGAACAAAAGACATTTGATAGAATGTGGTTCATTCTCTAGTTTAATATTAGCTGAGAGTTTTTTTTTTTCATTCAATACTTTCATTGATGTCATTGGTAGCAACTTGGCACACTGATGATGTGAACCATGTTCGAATCCTGACCAGGGGCAAAATAAATTTCATGTTTCCACCTACAATAATGTGTTTTTTTGATCATTATTGATACCTATATAGCATAGGAGTGTGGTTTTGAAGAATCAGTAAAATGAACAAAGGTATTTAGTGCAATGTATTTATTCCCTAGTTTACCAGTCAGTTGAAAGGTTTGCCTCTTCTTTTAATACCTTTGTTGGTGTAGTTGGTAGTGCCTTGTCACACCTATGATGTGTCCTAGATTCAAGTCTCGGCTAGAATCAATATATATATATATATATATATATTATATATATATATATATATATATATATATATATATATATATATATATATATATATATATATATATATATATATATGGCTACGTAATGAAATTGAAAGAAATTTTGAGATCCATAGTATTGTCGAGTATATTTAACTGCTATTTATCTTCAAAAGTATCTAATTTATACAAGCGAAACACACACACACACACACACACACACACACACACACACACACACACACACACACACACACACATATATATATATATATATATATATATATATATATATATATATATATATATATATACTGAGACAGGAGAAAAGAATAAAATACTAACTCAGCAAAGGAAAATCATCGTTGGCAACAACCTAAAATCCAAGTGAAAGGTTTTATATATCCCGCCATGAGGATGGTAAGAAAAGGGTCATTGCTGAAATGAACTGGAATTTGAAAGCACCTCTAAGGTAAATTAAGGTACAGTCTTTAGTGAAATGATGAGGAAATAATAAAAATGATATCATTTGTAACAACAATAATTTTAACTAATAATAATAATAATAATAATAATAATAATAATAATAATAATAATAATAATAATAATAATAATAATAGTAAAATTTTCTACAACAATGATGAAAGTAATAGTAATAACAACAACAATAATAACGTAATAACACTAACAGCGATACATAAGTTTTTAGTTCGTTTATTGTCCCCTTTGCTCGGAAAAATATCATCCTCTCATAAATTGAATTTCTATGACCTGCTTGGATAACTTCAAAATCTTGATATCACTCCAGATATGTATATGATCAGGTATGACGTTGGTTCCCTCTTAACCTAAGTACCCATAGATAGGTTGTTAGTTCTGAGCTTGATCATTATTTGTTCAATTACCTAAAAATGCTGTTTTACAGCTCATTCACCTTTGTATTGCAGATTGCAAATTTGTTTTTGGCGATAAGTACTATCAACAAACTTTCTGTATGGCTATAGGAAATCCCTTTTCTCCTCTTCTCTCTAATATTTACTGTATATGGAATTATTTGAAAGACACTACCTTAAAACTAGTGTTCCTAGCAATGTTAATTTTCTTTGGTTTCGGTATATATATATATATATATATATATATATATATATATATATATATATATATATATATATATATATATATATATATATATATATATATATATATATACTGTCTTTTTTCCAAACCGATAGTAATGTTCATGAGTTTTTGACTTAGTTGAATGATATTGTTTCCTATATTAAATTTACGTTGGAAAAAAATAATAGTATTAGCTTGCCATTCTTAGATATTCTGTTGCATAGAAAACCTTTTTCACTGAGGTCTGATGTTTTTAGAAAGCCCACAAATAATCTCTCATATGTGCATTATTATTCCGGTCATGATCATAAAGCAATTAATTTTTCTTCAGTGTTTTTTCTAGGCTTATCTATTGTAAGCCCCAAATATCCTGATTCTGAGATTGAGAAAATAATTGATATTGGAAAAAATCTTTGCTATCCCAATTTATTCTTAAATAATTGGTTCAGTGCTGCAAAACGCATGTCTCATAGACCATCCCGCCTCAATAGTAACGTTGTATCGAATTTTAATAATATATTAGTTATCCGCCACTTCCAGAGATATCCAAGCTTAGCGAAGACGCTAAGAACGCTAAATATTTGTGTAGTTTTCATATATGAAAATACTTTTTGGAATATGTAGACTGAAAACGGTGTTGTTTCCACTTTTAATAATAATAAGATTTCATGTAAAAAGTATAAGTACTATGTTGATCAGACTAGCAAATCTTTAGTTTCATGTCAATCAACATAATTATAACGTTCAAAATTATCAGTCGTCCAGTGTCTTGTTCAAGCATTATGCTGGTTGCAATCACCATATTGACGGGAACAGTGCTTCTGTATTAGTAAGAACTAAGGATATTATTACCAGAAACATCTTGGAATTTGGACTTATTAAATGAACACATAAATATCAACTGAAGTCATGGTTTATTTGTAATTGATCCCATATTATCCAGTAAGCTTCATACAAGTTTGAAAAAACTGATTTTGGAAATAACTTAATATTCCTGTTTATTTACAGTTAATTTAGCATTATTAATATATTATTATTATTATTATTATTATTATTATTATTTTTTATATTATTATTATTATTATTATTGATATTATTATTATTATTTTTAGTGATACTTATTTTTAATATTATCATCATGCTGTTATTGTTTTGGGTGATTATTGCTTATATTATCTTTATCAATATTTCTGTCATTATTATTGATAATGTTATACTACTACTACTACTATTACTACTACTGCTACTACTACTACTACTACTACTACTACTAATAGCAATAATGATAATAATTGTTATTATTATTATTATTATTATTATTATTATTATTATTATTATTATTATTATTATTATTATTATTTTTTTTTTTTTTTTATCATTATTTATATTATTTATATTTCCTTTCACTAAAGACCATAGCTTAATTTACGCCTCCTGGGCTTTCTAACTCTAGTTAGTCTCAGCACTGACCCTTTCCTTACTATGCTCATGGCGAGAAATATAAAATCTCCCACTTGGATTTTAAGTTGTTGCCAGTGATGATTTTCCTTTATTAAGTTAGTAATTTTTCTTTATCTCATATATATATATATATATATATATATATATATATATATATATATATATATATATATATATATATATATATATATATATATATATATATATATCTTCTTTCATTTCTGTAAATTAGGTATCTCTGAATATGAGTAATAGATAAATTTACTCGAAAGTACTTAGGATCTCAAAATATCTATCGGTTTTCTTATGTAGCCATAACCAACCACATTTACAATATTCACGTGCTTCTCGTGAAACAGAAACACACACACAGCCATACAAATATGATCTGGTTTTGCGTCACAGACTCCCTTTTATTTTGAGGGCTAGGATGGTGTCCCCTTTTGAAAGACTTTGGTATTAGCAGAGTCCAACTGTTACCACGAGTAAATGCCTTTTCTAACCTCAGACCGTGGCAGGTCTCGAACCGATTACCTGATGAGTCACATTTGTGCAAGCTACCACCAAGACATGGTGGCCACTCTATATATATATATATATATATATATATATATATATATATATATATATATATATATATATATATATATATATATATATATATATATATATATATATTGGATAAAACTGAACGAGTGTGTGAAAGACTTAGGAATGAATGTGAATGTGGTGTTGATGGGAGATTTGAATGCTAGAGTAGGGAATGAACCAGTGGACAGTGTAATTGGGAAGTATGGAGTACCTGGTAGGAATGAGAGTGGAGAGAAAATGATAGAAATGTGTATTGAGAGAGAGATGTTGATTGCTAATACTGTATTTAAAAAGAAGGATGTGCATAAGTATACATGGATCAAAGTTGATAATGGAAGAGTACTTGGCAGAGCAGTAAGGAAATATGTTGTGGTGAACAAGAGGTTGATTGGAAGAGTATTGGATATGATTGTACTGAGAGGAGCTACTGGTGGAATATCTGATCATTATTTAGTGGAAAGTAGAGTGAGAGTGGGAGAAAAGTGGAGAAAGAGGAGAATCGAGAGAGGAAGATAGATGCTAAAAATGAATTAATTATATAAGAAAGAGAAATACTGTGAGTATAAAGCTAGCTTGAGAAATGTGTGAAATATAGTGAAAGAGAAAGTGGAGTAGGGAGTGGAAGAAGTATGGGGCTGTTTCAAAGAGGAAGTTATGAAGTGTGCCGAGGCAGTGTGCGGAAGTAGACTTATGGTAGAAGTAAAAGGAAAGGTAGTGAATAGAGGAATGAGCAGGTGAGTGCAGTAGTGGATGAAAAGAAGCGGGCTTATAGAGGTATGGTTGCAGGTAGGTAATGTAGAGGCATATGAAAGGTATTGTGCAAAGAGGAGGTTAGCGAAGCACATGGTGAGGGAGGCAAAGAGAGAAACGGATGTAAAGTGGGGCAGATGCTTGTCTGAGAATTTTGAAAGGAAAAAAGATATTTTGGAAGGAAGTGAAAAGAGCGAGGAAAGGTGAGTGTGGTAGAGAGGAGAGGTGAAAGGAGAAGATGGGCAATTGCTAGTAGATGAAATCAAGGTAAGAGAGAGATGGGCTGTATATTACAAGAACCTGCTAAATGAGGAAGATGATAGAGAGGCAGAGATTGTAGCTATTGGAAACAAATGGAGAATGCCAATGTTAGGGGGTGAGAATGATATAGAAATATTAAAAGAGGAGGTACATTTGGCACTGAGAGCAATGACAATAGGTAAAGTACCAGGGATAAATGGGTGTCATGCTGAATGCTTATCAAAAGGTGGGTAGGCTGGTTAGGTTGTTGAATATATGTTTCAGGAAAGGGAGGGTTCCAGTTGATTAGAGGAGTGCATGTGTAGTTCCACTTTACAAAGGGAAAGGAGATAAGTATGAGTGTAGTAGTTTTAGAGGAATTAGTTTGCTGAATGTAGTTGGTAAGGCATATGAAAGTGTATTAATTGAGAGAATTAGGAAAGGTACTGAGAGATTGATTGGGAAAGAACAGTGCGGGTTCAGGAGAGGAAGAGTATGCGTGCATCAGGTGTTTGCAGTAAGACAAGTGTGTGAGAAGTTCTTGGAGAAGGGTGGGGGCACTTTTTGGGCTTTTATGGACTTAGAGAAAGTTTATGACAGGGTAGATAGGGAGGGGTTGTGGAGTGTGTAGCGACTTTATGGTATAACTGGAAGTTTGTTGAATGCGATAAAGCATTTTTACATGAATAGTAGAGCATGTGTGAGAGTTGGGAATGGTATTAGTGATTGGTTTGAGGTGAGTGTAGGGTTACATCAAGGTTGTGTAATGTCGCCATGGTTGTTTAATGTGTATATGGATGAAGTGGTAAGGGAAGTAAATGTAAGAGTATTAGTCAGAGGCTTGGAACTAGTGGGTGAGGATGGAAGGTTGTTGATTGAATCAGTTGCTATTTGTGGATGATACTGTACTGGTGGCTGATACTGAGAATTATTTGAATAATTTGGTGACTGAGTTTATTAGTGTGTGTGTGTGTGAAAAAAGGAAGTTATGGGTGAATTTTGTTAAAAGTATAGTCATGAGATGCACGAGGAGTGTTAATGATTGCAGATTGAATGTAGGAGTGAATGGGGAGTTGCCTAAAGAAGTTGAGTTTTAAATATCTAGGGTCGCATGTATCAAGGAGTGGATGAGTCTATATAGAGGTAAATCATAGAGTGAATGAGCTGAGTAAATGTCTCTGCGGGTTGAAAAGTGTAATGAGAAATAAATATTTGGAAATGAATGTAAAGAGACGAATGTATGAAAGTGTGATTGTGCCGACAGCATTGTATGGAGCAGAGACTTGGAATGCAAGAGTGTATGAAAGGAACAAGTTGAATATAATGGAGATGAGGTGTTTGAGAAGTATGATTGGTGTATCTAGAATAGATAAAGTAAGATATGAGGATGTCAGGCAGAGAACGAGTGTTAGAATGAAACTGTTGGATAGGTTAGATCAGAGAGTGTTGAGTTGGTTTGGACACATTTATTTTTTTTATGATTGTGACACCAGAACGGGCCAAAAAATTATGAAATAAAACAGCCCTCATCAGGTCTGGGCACGAAGAATACATAAAATAAAGAAAAACAGAGATGGAGAGTGTAACGACTTGTAAGATGTGAAGGGATAATATGAGGTGTGTAACAAATATCCAAGAATATTCAATGTTGATGTAGGCATAGAAAAAGAACTGTAACTGAAGGAAGACTTAGCATCGAACTGTCCTGGACAGCTCTCTTTAAGCTCAAAAAACTTTCAGCTGTAGTATCGCAACGGGCGGTGGTGCCATGAGCCAGCCTACTACATGTCATGGAAAGGATGAGTGATGAACGAATGGTGAAGAGAGTTTGGAGTGCAGAAGTGATTGGAATTAGGTCAAGAGGGAGACCTAGAATGAGATGGATGGATGGCGTGAAAAGAGCACTGAATGCACGTGGAATGTCAGTGGAACAGGGAAAAGTGCATACAAGAGATAGGAATGAGTTGAGAAAGATTGTGCATAGATGAAACTGGCCAAAGGGATTTCTTGCACCTACTAGCTCTGTGAACTGTGATGGATGGGTGTGAGGGGAGTTGCCATGTGATGAAATGGTTGGGGTAAACCAGCTGCGGCTGTCGGACCTCAATGTAGAATATCCTTGCTCGCCAACCTTGTGGATGACTCCAGCTCGGTGGAAGGGAGGGAGACGTGGCAACCCTTTATTCCCAATGAGATGAGATGAGTGGATGAGGTATGTGTGGATTGTGGTGAATGTGCATTTATTGGCTCGTAATGAGGGATATGTATATGTATATATAATATGATTGTTTCACTGGGATTGGCAAATAAAATTGCCTTCATCGGGCCTGGGGACCAAGAAAGCTTTTAATTAAATGCAGCAGCTAAATTAAGAACAAGACAGAAGTAAGAGAATAATGAAAAATAAAAAAGACAGGCTTAAGGAATAATAAATTTATTGAAGATATAAGAATGAAAAGCAAGAAAGCAAAGAGAAAAGGAGATGAAAGTATTGTGATTTGTCAGCTGTGGAGATACAGTAAGAAATGTGTAATTAGTCTGCTAGAATATACTGTGTAGATGTATGAACATTTACACTGAATATTCTTATTACACAACTCTTATTATCCCTGCACATATGACAAGTCATTACACTCTCCATCTCTGTTTCTCTTTATGTATTCTTCATGCCTAGGCCCGATGAGGGCTGTTTTATTTATTTTTTTTTTTGGCCCGTCCTGGTGTCACAATCATAAAGAAGAAGAAGAAGACGAAAAAAAAAAACCCAACTAAATAGAGCCTTACCACCGAACTGCCCTGGTGAGTTCTATGTAGGATAAGTCCAAAAGGTTTTCAGTTGTAGTACTGCAATGGGTGGCTGTGCCATGGGCCGACCTACTCTATCTATCTATCTATCTATCTATCTATATATATATCTATCTATTCATCCATTCATCCGTCCGTCCGTCCGCTCGTCCGTCCGTCCATCCGTATATCTCTCTCTCTCTCTCTCTCTCTCTCTCTCTCTCTCTCTCTCTCTCTCTCTCTCTCTCTCTCTCTCTCTCTCTCTCTATATATATATATATATATATATATATATATATATATATATATATATATATATATATATATATATATATATATATATATATATATATATATATATATATATATATATATATATATATATATATATATATATTCTTATATATTATGTGATACTGGGACGGACAATGAAAATTGTTCTCATTTGGCCCGGGCACCAATAAAACACTAAAACAGCAAACAAACAAACAAACAAACAAACAAAAACATTTATTTCCATTTTGTACAATGGTTATTCAACATTAATAGTAACTTATAAGTAGACATGTAATTAAACTAACAAATAAGAGGGTTAGACATATAGTTAAATTAAATGTAGCTTTCATAGAAAATAATAATGCTGTAATAAAAATGTTACAATAATGTTAATAATAAAGTAGTAAGTATGCCACTAGATACAGGATCGTTATTATCGGCATCATTTCCATATTTGTTTCCTTACAATGAGAATAATTAGTTCTTAATGAGCAGCAACTATTTGTCCAAAAGAAAACTATATAGTTTGCCTTTGAAAGCTGTGAAAGAGGATGCATTTTTAAGATGCTCTGGAATATTATTCCATAGTGTTGGCCCTTTGATAGTGATCATCTTTGAACCTGCTTCTGTGTTTGTTCTGTGAATAAAGAGCTCACTGCTCTGTCTTGTGTTGGTTCCCCTTATATCCCTGACTGTTTTTAAATCAAATAGCCAGGTAGGATAATGATGGTCCAAAATTTTGAATACAAAAACATAAATAGCATAAGCGACCTTATTTTCTGCCCGCAGCCACCCAAGTTTATTGAGAGCTGGTGTGATGTGGTCATATTTTCTTATTCCTCCCAGGGCAACTCGAGCTGCAAAATTAATAAGCTTCTGTATTCTGTTTATCTGAGTCTTAGTGGTAGCTCCCCAAACAGTTGTGCAGTAATTAATGTGACTTAGGGCTAGAGATTCAACAACAGTTATTCGAGTGGTAGTCTCAAAATTGTCTTTTATACGTGATAAGTACATTAATGTTCCTGTAACCTTTTTGCATACTTTATCTATGTGGGAATCAAACAACATGTGGTTATCAAAGTGAATTCCTAGGTTTTTGACTGTTTTGCTAGGTGTGATAATATTGTCGCAAAAATTAATTGTTGTGTTTTCTGGAATTTGTGCTATGTGGAACCTTGAACCAATAAATATGCACTGTGTTTTACTTTCGTTAATTAACAGCCCAATTTCTTGGAAATAGGTTTTAATTTTTGACAGAGTGTTTTCTGCTCTTAAAGTTAGCTCTGGGAGATTATTAATATCACCACTAAGGAGTAGTTGAGTGTCATCTGCATATTGTACGACTAGACAGTCAGAAATGAAAGAAGATAGATCATTTACGTAAATGGAGAAGAGGATAAGACCAAGTACTGATCCCTGTGGAACACCAAATGATACATTTTTTGGCACAGAGATAATGTTGTTAAGATGTATGGACTGTTTACGATTAGATAGATACTCGCTAAACCAGCTTGGATCAATATTTAAGTTAATACATTTACTTAAAAGAATTTCATGGTTTACACTGTCGAAGGCTTTTGATAAGTCTAATAATACGAGAAGAGATATTTTTTTCATATCTATATTATTATATATACTATTCGTAACTTTAAGCAGTGCAGTTTCCGTCGAAAGTTTCGGTCTGAAACCATGCTGGTTAATACTTATTATTCTATTTGATTCTAAATATGACATAAGTTGGCATGCAACAATTTTTTCTAATATTTTAGAGAAAATGGGTAGGGGGGAAATGGGACGATAGTTTGTCACATCTTCTCTGTCCCCCTTTTTATGCAGAGGTATTACATGTGCTATTTTCCAAGAGTCAGGAAACTTTTTAGTAACAATGGAAGTGTTCATAATAGTTAGAATATAGGATGCAATCACGGGTAGAGCATCTTTGATGAACTGAAATGGTATACCATCTGAACCGTAAGAGCCAGAGTTTCTTAGGCTCTTTATGGTAAGAATTAGGGTAGCACAATCGATAGGAATAATCTTGAAGTACTCTCTTGTGTTTTCATTGGAAGAATTGTCATTTAAGCAATTACTCATATTCACTGAGTTGATGTTTTCTTGAGTTTTTTCATATGTATTTTTGTCAACGTTAGCAAAATAGTTATTAAAGTTTTCTGCTTTGTCTTTCAACTCCGTAATATTTTCATAACTTTCTGAGGTACTCTTTTCATTTGGTATCATGCTTCTTATCACTTTCCATGTTGCTGCTGTATCATGTCTAGAGTCATTAAATTGTTTTTTGTAAAAGTCTTTTTTACTTACACTGATGAGAGATCTGACAAGTTTCTTTTCTGTTTTATAACGTTCTCGGAGTCATATCATATCTATTCATTTTTAGCTCTTTTTGTATTTGATTTCTGATTTGCATTGCCTCTTTGATGTCATTTGTTAGCCAGGGGGCTGAGGGGCGGGTTATTTTTCTTGTTACAATGGGTGCACAACTATCTAAGCATTCAAGGAAGACTTTTGTTAGAATCTCAACCTGCAAATCGACGTTATCTGTGTATTTAATTCTATTAAGTGCATTTGTGTTGTTGATTAATGTTTCACAAAAGATATCAGGGGAGTAATTTTTTAGACACCGGAATGTCTTGAGGAGAGGCTTCCTTTTCGGCTTGTTTATGTTTAGCATAGCAATGTTGAGCTCGTGGTCTGCAATTGGGCAGGGAACTACGTCCCAATAGAGTATACTTTCCACTTTATTTGTTATTATCAGATCTATAAGAGTCCTAGAATTGGGGGTTATGCGGGTCGGTTTTGTCACTGTTTGTGTTAACTTCACAGTGTTGATCACCCTTTTCATTTTGTTATCTGCTGAGAGCAAGTCATCATTAAAATCACCAAGTATGTATATGGGTTTATGACGCACACAGATATTTCTGAATGTTTCTAGTAGATGATTGAATGAACTGGTAGGTGCTTTAGGGTGACGGTAAACACACCCTACAATGAAAGATGGAAGTTTCTGATACTGCACAGTGATCCATAAATCTTCGAGCTCCTCATTTTTTTGAACACGGCAGAAATAAGAAAATGACAGGCTGAAAGAATAGTAAAAGTAACGAAGACCTAGAAATGTGGCAGGATTAAGGCCCAGAAATGACAATTGATGAGCATTTTGAAGGAAGAAAGGTCATTAGAGCTTGAGAAGAAAGAAGGAGGAAGATAATTCCGGAATCTGAAGATGGAAGGAAAGAAGCAATCACTGCGCCGACCAATCCACGAGTTACAAAACTCCAATCAGTGTGTTACATGGCATCGCCAGTGGGGTAGGGATGTGTGTTCATGTGTATTATTACCTAATTACCAATTTTTAATTAATTATAGTCACGGGAAAGGGCCCTATGCTCGTAACTCCCTGTCTTCTGGTCGGTTCCATTTTTATACTCACTTATCATATTTTCCCTTAAAACTTTGCATTGAGTTAGTATCAACTACCTCCTCATTTAGCGAATGCCAATCGTCACCTATTCTTACACTAAAAAAGTCCTTACATCCTGCAAAGAAGTATTCTTATGATGCTTCAGACTATGACCTCTAGGTTTAGAGCCAGCCATGACAAAATATTGCATGCATATATATATATATATATATATATATATATATATATATATATATATATATATATATATATATATATATATATGTGTGTGTGTATGTATGTGTGTATATATATATGTATGTACCTACTTATTATTCTAACCTGAAAATTGTTATTCTATATCTGCTTCAAATTGTCTGCAGTAGTACTGTTGAAAAGTGAAATGCAACTTAAATGATAGCACTCAACAAGGGCTATTGAAAATATTGTCACAATGATTACTCTTCAAGTACTCTTCAATTATTACACTATATTTTATTATTAATTACTTGCTATGATATTTAAAATTAATTGCAAATTCTATTAGTATGTTATTTATACATAACCACATAGATTGTAATGTTATCAACTGCAATATGACTGGGAGTGCCCATGTGCACATGTCCCCATGTACAGTTATCTGAATAAATAATAAAAAAAAAAAATGATCACTATCCGCTGTCAAAGCCATGAAGGAATTTGAAAACCGTCGCCATATCTCCATTCATTCATCTAGACTCGAGTGATGGTAAGTTTATTTCTCACAGCCTGTCCTTTTAACTAAGAATGAGTACTTCTGACACCAGTTTTGTGGCATGTCTTTGAAGTTTTCTTAACTTATTTATATGCTTTGTCAAGTGCGGATTCCAAAAGGATGTTGAATATTGAAGCCATGGCCTCACATAAGTTACGTAAATATTCCTGAACATATCGTCGTTCATGTGCCTGAAGGCTACCCTTACATTTGCTATGAAAGCACATGCTGCCCTTACTATGCCATTTATATGCATTTCCGGAGACAAATCTGTCAATATGTTTACCCCTGGATCTCTCTCATTCTCTGTCTCTTGAAGTTCTACGCCTGGTATTGAGTACCCAAACTTGGGCCGTCTTGCATTTTTTTTTTTATGATTGTGACACCCGGACGGGCCAAAAAATAATAATAATAAAAAAAACTCATCGGGCCTGGGCACGAAGAATACATAAAGAGAAACAGAGATGGAGAGTGTAATGACTTGTCAGATGTGAAGGGATAATAAAAGATGTTTATTGAATATCCAAGAATATTCCGTGTAGCTGTAGGCATAGAAAAAGAACCTTAACTGAAGGAAGACTTAATTGAATCTATTTTCAGAACCATACATTTTGAAGTATTGTATTTCATTAGCTATTTTTCTGACAGATAGATAGATAGGTAAGTAGGCAGATAGATATAAAGCTGTCAATAAGAGCTAGTGCGTTATGCTAGTTATTTTTGGCATATACAGGTTCTCTGTCAACTCCGAAGGCTTAGTGTGTATACATTGGATCAGTATCTCACAGCGCTGCCTCGATCAATGCAAAAATGCTTATTTTGCAGCTTTCATATAAGAAAAACATATTTAAGAATTGATAAAACGGCCTTGTATGTGCAGTCGACTTACGGTTTTCATTTCAGGTCGGGGGGGGGAACTGAGAGGGGGGGGGGGAGATATCCGGAAGTCCCGGCCTGTGATATTTGAGTCACTGACCCGCAACTAACTTGGTGACCCTTTGTTGCTCTTTTATCACGAAATACTGTTAGAGGTATGCGTACCACCCCTCTCTCTCTCTCCTCTCTCTCTCCTCTCTCTCCTCTCTCTCCTCTCTCTCTCTCCCCTCTCTCTCTCATATATATATATATATATATATATATATATATATATATATATATATATATATATATATATATATATATATATATATATATATATATATATATATATGAAAATTTTTTACCCCTAAAAGGGACTCGAACCTAGGACAGAATCATTATGCCATGTCGTACCGTCAGTACCATCGAAGGTATAAGAGAAGAGAGATCCCTCTCAGCTAACTCTGGTTTATATATATATATATATATATATATATATATATATATATATATATATATATAAAAGGCGACTAAAAGTGGACGGGGCGGGGGGACTAGGAATCCCCCCCCCTTGTACCAACCTCCTGTGAGACGTCAAAGAAGAGGGGGAGTAGAGGGGAGAATAACTTCTCCCCAAACTGTTTTCCTTTTTTGATGTCGGCTACCCCCCAATTAAAGGGGGAAACAGCCAAGGTATATATATATATATATATATATATATATATATATATATATATATATATATATATATATATATATATATATATATATATATATATATATATATATATATATATATATATGACTTACGTACTCTAACCACTAATTTACCGATTCCATATATATATATATATATATATATATATATATATATATATATATATATATATATATATATATATATATATATATGTGTGTGTGTGTGTGTGTGTGTGTGTGTGTGTGTGTGTGTGTGATTACGTAATTGTGATTTCCTAATTGTGCTTACGGGAAAGAGCCCAAAGCTGTATCTTCCTGTCTCCTGATCGGTTTCATTTTGTGCTTAGTGATACTTATCATACCTGTCCTAAAAACTATGGATCGAGATAGCATTAACTACCTCCTCGCTTAGCCAATTCCAATTTTCAACTGCTCTTACAATGAAAAAGTATTTCCTTACATCCTGCAAAGAAGTTTTCTTAAGAAGCTTCAAACTATGACCTCTAGTTCTAGAGCCAGCCATATCAAAATATCGATCCCTATCCACTCTATCATAACCATGAAGGAATTTAAAGACTGTCACTATATCTCCCTCAATCTTCTAGCTTCGAGTGATGGTAAGTCTAAGTCCCTCAGCCTCTCATCATAACTGAGATTGCGTATTTCTGGCACCAGTTTCGTGGCATGTCTTTGAAGTTTTTCAAGCTTAGCTATGTGCTTTATCAAGTGCGGATTCCAAAAGGGGGCTGCATATTCAAGTTTTGGCCTCACATAGGTTACATAAATATTTCTGAACATTTCCTTGTCCATGTGCCTGAAGGCTACCCTTACATTTGATAAGAAGGCATATGCTGCCCTTACTATGCCATTTATATGTATTTCTGGAGACAAATCTGCCAGTATGTTTACTCCTAGATCTTTCTCACTTTCTGTCTCTTGAAGTTGTACTCCAGCCACCGAGTAGTCAAGCTTGGGCCTTCTTGCACTTGTACTCATTCTCGTTACCTTACATTTTGAAGTATTGAATTTCATTAGCCACTTTTCTGACCACTCATGCAGACTATTTATATCTTCCTGAAGTTCTCTACCATTGTTCCTCTGTAATTATTATTATTATTATTATTATTATTATTATTATTATTATTATTAATTTTTTTTATTTATTACCTAATTGTGTTTACGGGAAAGAGCCCAATGCTCGTATCTTCCCGTACCCTGATCGGTTCCATTTTGTACTTAGTGTGTGTGTGTGTGTGTGTGTGTGTGTGTGTGTGTGTGTGTGATTACCTAATTGTGATTACCTAATTGTGTTTACGGGAAAGAGCCCAACGCTCGTATCTTCCCGTCTCCTCATCGGTTCCATTTTTAGACTTAGTGATACTTATCATACCTGTCTTTAAAACTATGGATTGAGATAGCATTAACTACCTCCTCGCTTAGCGAATTCCAATTATCAACTACTCTTACACTGAAAAAGTATTTCCTTACATCCTGCAAACAAGTTTTCTTACGAAGCTTCAAACTATGACCTCTAGTTCTAGAGCCAGCCATATCGAAATATCGATCCCTATCCACTCTATCATAACCATGAAGGAATTTAAAGACTGTCACCATATCCCCCCTTACTCTTCTAGCTTCGAGTGATGGCAAGTCTAATTCCCTCAGCCTCTCATCATAACCGAGATTGCGTATTTCTGGCACCAGTTTCGTGGCATGTCTTTGAACTTTTTCAAGTTTAGCTATGTGCTTTTTCAAGTGCGGATTCCAAAAGGGGGCTGCATATTCGAGTTTTGGCCTCACATAGGTTACATAAATATTTCTGAACATTTCCTTGTCCATGTGCCTGAAGGCTACCCTTACATTTGATAAGAATGCATATGCTGCCCTTACTACGCCATTTATATGTATTTCTGGAGACAAATCTGCCAGTATGTTTACTCCTAGATCTCTCTCATTTTCTGTCTCTTGAAGTTGTACTCCAGCCACCGAGTAGTCAAGCTTGGGCCTTCTTGCACTTGTACCCATTCTCATTACCTTACATTTTGAGGTATTGAATTTCATTAGCCACTTTTCTGACCACTCATGCAGATTATTTAGATCCTCCTGAAGTTCTCTACCATTGTTCTCGTTTTTTACTTTCTTCACAATCTTTGCATCATCTGCAAACATATTCATGAATGAATTTACACACTCTGGTAGGTCATTTACATATACAAGGAACAAAAGTGGCCCTAAAACTGAACCCTGTGGAACTCCACTACTAACTCTTCTCCATTCAGACACTGAGTGTCTTACTCTAACCCTCTGTGTGTGTGTGTGTGTGTGTGTGTGTGTGTGTGTGTGTGTGTGTGTGTAGACAGATAGCTAAGTCTTCTGTCTCGGCAAAGAAGCATCATTATAAAAGCTGTATAAA
>JAXCGZ010005661.1:332500-335000 GCA_037179515.1 Halocaridina rubra
ATATATATATATATATATATATATATATATATATATATATATATATATATATATATATTTATATATATATATATATATATATATATATATATATATACAAAGTGCAAAGGAAGGCTGTTCAGTTTTCTGTGAGGCTAGAGTTGGACGTGCTTACTGGGAATGACCTTTGCAAGAAGCAATCAAAGTAGCGGAGTGTTGTGGCTCACGTACATCTACCCTTCACCAAGTCATAAAGTTACAACAGTTGCGCGATCGTATGTGAATCTGCTCATACGTCTACATGTATGTATTCCTTGCAAATCTGAGAGTGGCTTTCAAGGAACTCTTTAATGAAATGATACTCAATATGCATGATGCCAATGTGAGATAATATTCATGTACCACTCCTGTCTCAGGGATTCTTGAGCATGTTGATTATGTAGTGACTGGTCACTTGGTTTTCCCAACCCCCCCCAAAAAAAAAATAAATTTAAAGGTTAAGGAGATACTCTTAGAGCTCCCGATCTCTCCCAGCTAAAAAGGCAATGGAAGAGAGAGAGAGAGAGAGAGGAGAGAGAGAGAGAGAGAGAGAGAGAGAGAGAGAGAGAGAGAGAGAGAGAGAGAGAGAGAGAGAGAGAGAGAGAGAGAGAGAGAGAGAGAGAGAGAGAGAGAGAGAGAGAGAGAGATATGATTGAAAAATTCAAGATGAAGCATAGTTTTGGTAGAATAGGCAGAAACAAGATGTTTCACTTTTGAAGTTGTTTCGGTCATATATGTCTAGGACGGATAGAAGACATCCTCAGGTTGAAAGGAAAAAAAAAAGCGAGCTACGGGTACCAGGATATACTTTTTCATCATAAGAGGTTGATAAATAAATGCACTAAATGAGGATGTTGCGCACTCAAAAATAAATATGACTAGGTAGTATATTAAATTAAAAGATAAACTGCAACCTTCTTCTTCTTCTTCTTCTTCTTCTTCTTCTTCTTCTTCTTCTTCTTCTTCTTCTTCTTCTTCTTCTTCTTCTACTATTACTACTACTACTACTACTGGTGCTGCCGGTTCTGTTTCTGGTACTGCTACGATGAAATATGGAAGAAACCGAAATTTCCGCTTTTCTTAATTTTTATGTCATATTTTACATTCATCCTTTTTCTAACTACTTTTAAGAACCACATTTTCAGAGCTTTGGATATTTTATAATTCTTAGAATTCTATTCTGGGACCACGTGCTATGGAAGTTTAGTGCCATTTCTACTGCTACTAACCCTTCACCGTCATTAGTTTGAGTCATCATTACTTGAGTTATCGTTTTCCGCATTATTATTATTATTATTATTATTATTATTATTATTATTATTATTATTATTATTATTATTATTATTATTATATTATTATTAGACTTATGAACTTGTATCGTACAATTAAGTGAGAGGGAACAGTGACACATATTTCTTTTCCATCTTGTTTAAATAGGTAAGTTGATTTGTCAAAGAATCCGGAGAAGTATATATGTGACTGTTTGATGAACAGACTTTGTGGTCTACTATTACGTTACTGCCCGAGGTTTGGAGTTGTTAGGGATGAGGTGACTGTCTTCTGGTGAATGGCGTGTGTGCTTTGACTCGGTCATCCTTTGACATAGGGGATTACGGCCTTTATATGTATCTGTTCGTAAATGAGAAAATGTGTTAAATTAATCAAAAGAGTACGTACTTGCATCTGACACTGACGTTGTCCCAATGAGATCTGCGTCATACGCACTGATTATAGTACATTGCAATATATTAGGGCGGTTAAGATGTAAATGTATGATGATGAACTATTACTCTTTGGTAATTACACTGCTTGGGTTAGTACTGTTAATAATAAACTTGGCTAAGTTCCTTTTTCTATTTTAATGAAAAAAATGCAGTTGTGTAAAATTAGGGTTTACTAATATCGACTTTATAGAAACTTCTTTGTTTAAAATGATGATTTGCTATTTCCCATATAGTTTGCTCTATAAATCCAGTTTGGGACTACGGTGGCAGTGTTCACCGTACTCAACTTGGAATTTGACAGAACCGCGATGGAGCCCACTGTGGAGCGATAGGAAGGGCATGCGCCATAATTCCTCAGCCGCACTCTGTCTGTGTGCACCCCATATTAGAGACTAATAGTGACACATGCAATTTTTTTTTTCATAATAAATCCAGTCGTTGAAAGGTATTTTTTACGTTGGAATAATGGAATGTTATATTTACTGGAAACGAGTGAACTACGAAAACAGGGTTGTTCAAAAGTTTAAGCTTAGGGTGCTGGAAAAAGAGGTGGAGGGAATGTGAACTTGAGCAGTAACGGTATGTGGTTACAAAATTCTCTACTCCCTCTCTTTCCCTTCACAGCTCTGCTCTTCGCCAACCCTTTGTAGAACGTGTTGCTTTACCTCTTTTATGCAATAAAAAGCAACCACTTTCCCGTTAAAGAACGTCTTTCTCTTTAATATAGCCCCTCCACTTTCATTTTTTTTTTTTATCAT
>JAXCGZ010005661.1:340000-355000 GCA_037179515.1 Halocaridina rubra
GTTTTGGCAGATGTAATCCTTACCCTGAGTGCATGCCCTTGCGAACCTCAGACCGTGACGGGGCGCGAACCCTCGACCTGACGCCTCAGAGTCGCGGACGCTACCGGTTGAGCCACGGCGACTACATATATATATATATATATATATATATATATATATATATATATATATATATATATATATATATATATATATATATAATGTTAGGGAGTGTTGTTTGAGTTTGTATATAGATCTTTTATGACTTATATCACTCTGTTTTTATCAACTGGGAAGCAAGATTTGTATTTTTGCCTGACTGTTGCAATTTGATGATTTTAAGCTTAATCTGACTCTATCTGTTTATTTTACTTTATTCAGCTTCTTCCTGACTTCTGTGATGATAATACTTTTATTTCATTGTATATTCAAGTAATTTTTTACCTTTTGAGGTTTCTTTGATAATGATTGTATGGCAAAAGTAAGTGAAGGTGTGTGTTTGATCTTTTTAATTTGTATATATGAATATTTTGCACTCTCTGATTGTAATGAAAGTGATATAAAAAGTATGTACTATATTGTTAAAATACCACACTAATATTTATGTGGGATAGTTTTATATATATATATATATATATATATATATATATATATATATATATATATATATTGAAAATACGAAAGAAAAATGAATGAAACTAAACTTAGGTAAACTAAACTATCCAAATCTCTCTCTCTCTCTCTCTCTCTCTCTCTCTCTCTCTCTCTCTCTCTCTCTCTCTCTCTCTCCTCTCTCTCTCTCTCTCTCTCTCTCTCTCTCTCTCTCTCTCTCTCTCTCTCTCTCTCTCTCTCTCTCTCTCTCTATATATATATATATATATATATATATATATATATATATATATATATATATATATATATATGAATCATTTTTTACCCCGACCGGGACTCGAACCTAGGACTTATGATTACTAAGTCAAGGCGCTACCACTACACCACAGAAGGTTAAAAGGAATCCAACCTTATAGCTTATATCTGCTATACTTAGGAATGAACGCATTCTAACTGAATGCCACTATGTTCATATTACAGATTCCCCAATCTCACTCGTGGCTTCATTTTAGCATTTAATTCAATTCCCAATCTCATTCGGGCCATGAAATACAAATAAGCACATTAAATATGTGAAAACATGAATCATTTTTGGCCCGAATGAGATTGGGAATTGAATTAAATGCTAAAATGAAGCCACGAGTGAGGTTGGGGAATCTGTAATATGAACATAGTGGCATTCAGTTAGAATGCGTTCATTCCTAAGTATAGCAGATATAAGCTATAAGGTTGGATTCCTTTTAACCTTCTGTGGTGTAGTGGTAGCACCTTGACTTAGTAATCATAAGTCCTAGGTTCGAGTCCCGGTCGGGGTAAAAAATGATTCATGTTTTCACATATTTAATGTGCTTATTTGTAATATATATATATATATATATATATATATATATATATATATATATATATATATATATATATACTGGTCAGAAACCTTTATTGTAAAGCGTATATTATGTTTTCTAAAATGACATATGCTGTACTTATGTATTTTCTTTACTTTTTTTTATGTAGTATTTAATCAAGTGCGTCTTTTTTTTTTATTTAATAAAGCTTTGATCTTTAAAAGAGTTTCGGGACGGCGGATTTTGCCCTTACTGTAGCTCTATGTCATGAAGACACTGTTCCATCGTATCTTCTTACACATCTAATAATGTACTCACTGACTCTGCTGAGCTAATATGCTACTAATCGAAGGCTGCCACTGCCTTCTCCTTCTTTTCCCCTAATGATTCTGGAGAAGAAATTCTGTACGAGCCACTTCAGGGAACTGAACTCAGGACCTTTAGTGTGGGATCAATGTTATGTATCTACTATGCAGCGAAGTAATGTGCACCAGAAGTATGAGAATATCTTGATGTTTTATGAATATAACAATGTGGGCGTGACGGTAACTTTTATCACGCCTACTCGGGACTGTGAGTGTGAATAATGTAAGTTTAATGACCAGTATTATATCTCATGGTGAGGAATATTTTCCTTAGGCTTACAGTGGCTTGGTTCTGAATAGAGTTAAGGTGCTGGTGATTGTTACAATGATCTGGTACGAGGTAAAGATGAAGGAGGAGGTGTAAAAGATTTGTCTCTTTCCGTGACTTCTTTACGTGTTTTATTTGTTACCATTATTCCCCATCATGGGGGTGGATACAGACAGAGTATGGCTGGGGAGTTAAGACTGGATGCCCTTCCTTTCGCCTTGCTGAATAAATTATCTTTAACTGTTTTTACTGTCGCCAATGTTGTTTAGGTACTTTATTTTAGTTACAGTTTCCTTGTCGCCGCCACTCTTTTGCTATTATGAGCTCCTGGGTAAATTGAGTCGGACTCACCAGTGTAGAGTTTGTTTTTGTTATTGGTTTCTAGTGTTTTGGATGCTTTTTAGTTTTTTGGTTGGGGGAGGCAGTTTGATATTCACAAACGATATAAATCAGTGTACTTAAGATGGAGAGACATTGGCCTGTCACGTACTTTTATAGATATGAGAGTGCTTGATTAGTTTTGTTCTTGTGACAGCTCAAATGCTTACGTGGAAATATAATTTGCTCTGCAAGTATTGCTGTGGTCTACATAACATACGTAAAATCAGTAGTTTCTATTCATCCCTTTTTTACTTTTAATTATTTATATTTTGGAATATTTAAAAATACAAATATAAATGTTTTGTGAAAATATTTTATGCAAATGAGGAGTGAATGCTCTTATATTTTGTTTCAAAGGCCATTTATATGTAATGGAAATTATTTTATTTAAATATATCTTTAGTAGAGATGTGAGAAATCAGTAAAATAATAAATAAATGTCATTCATCAATAAAAATATGTCTACATTGAGAACTTATCTCCTCCTTAGTGATTCGAATCATAATCCCTACCAACTGTATAAATCAGAGGTCTCCAGTGTCTCTCTTTTTTAGAACACTCAAACAGCTGGATCAGTTTGCCACATTGCGAACAGAACATTTTAAAAAACTGGTATTACGATTCACATACTTGCAGCAGGAAACAGCACTTCAGATCTGTTAATATAAAGAGCATAATCATTCAAAGGAATCCTCTTGACAGGATTTTAGACAGAGGTGGGAAACTAATATATAAATGAGTCAGAATTTTATTTTCTGAGGATGACTAGTGTGGAATTCATTAGAATGGACAAAAAGCAACCCTCCTCTTTTCGGAGTTCTGATTGGCTGAAATACTAAGGGGATTCGAAGGAGAATGTCATTTTTTTTTAATCTCTAGGAAAACAACCAATAAGTACTCTTCAGTTAGCTTGTTGGAAAAAGCAGCAAATGTAATTAAAGCTGTTTTGCTATCTAGAAAATATGACTTGGAAACTTGACCGAAATCTCCATTAATTGGTTTCTTCGTGACGTATGCTCAAAGAGTAAAAGAAACTGACTCTGATAGTTTGCTTGCAGACGACCTATCTAAAACCTCTCATACGAAGCTCTAAAAACAGATTAAGTTTTAGGTATTTTAAATATTTTTTAATGGAGATGCAGACAAAATGAGCGGAAAACGCACTGGCAATTTTTATAGTGTTCGGCTATATATCCTATATTATATTCCTCCTCTGCCTAGTATACTTAACCATTGTAGGATCTGAATTCCATTCCACATATTTTGATGGTATACAATATCGAGAGCTTCTGATTTTTTTTTTTTATTCGAGCTGAAAATAAATATGAACAATACGACTAAAATTGGGGATTATTTCTGTATTGATTACCTGCACACTATTTGCGTTAAATTCTAGTTCCCTATCTCTTTCCTCTCTTTTCTCACTCCTTTTTAGTTCATTTTTCATGATTTCAACCTTATTCACTGTCTTTTCATTTTCTTTCTACTTTATTTTCCTGATTCTGCAGTAATCACTTTTTCTGTGTTTCATCTTTTCTTACTTTAATTTCTCTTACCATTATGTATTAAAGTTTCTATCTCTGGAGATCTCCCTACTGGCTTTACTGTTATCTTAATTTTGTTCGTTGTTTACTAGTTCCTCTGTTACTCTAATCTTACTATTTTTTTTCACCTATACCTACTGTCTTTTATTTTCCCCCATTGTGTTTCATTTATTTTCCTTTTCTTCCTCTCTTGTCAAAACAGCTTTTTTCTTTCCGGCTTGTGAGTACAAATTGTTTCCCTCAGAAAGCGAAGAAGTTTTAGCTTGTTTTCCAGGGTTGAATTTCCATCGTCTTGAAGCCTCAAAGTTGAAATAGCCTCTTGGGGTCAAACCTAATGATCCAAAATCTTCCACACCACCTCATCTTTGCATTGGAGCCCCCCCCCCCCCTGCGAGGAAGAAAAGGGGGAGGGAGGCTGTTGATTACAACACTTCCCTAATGATTCCTAGTCCTTCCTCCGCCCCTCCACTCTACGCAACCCATACGCGAAAAAAAACTAGAATATTTCAAGTAATTTTTGCTTATGACAAAAATGCGCTTCGTGGATTGGGAGTTATTTTTTTTTACCGTGAGCCGTTATGCATGTAATATTTTTTCCTTTTTTTTCGGGGGGGGGGGGGAATCTGTCATGGAGTCTTAGCTGTGCAGAAGTCTTGAGACTGGATATTGTAGGATGATGAGTCTTTGAAGTTAGTTTATGTACCCATATCAGTACATAGGTTCTTTATTTTGGCTCACATATGATGCCTGTCTTTCCGTTCTGAAGGCCAAGAAAATCGACTAGCTTCTAGTCCACTTCTCTACTTTTCTTTTTTATTTTTATTATTATAACTGAATACTTGACTTGAGCTGGAGGGAATCAATAGTTAAATCAATTTAATTGAGATGGGAGGGAACGGTAATAAAACAATTATTATCTCAGATGGAAGGTTACATTTCTATGACCTACTTGGCAGTCACTAATACAAGATCGTAAGGGGTCCAATGCTTGTGTTTGGGTCTGTGTAGTCGCTTTGTGTGTTTCTGGACTGCCAGTATATGTAAGGACGTGAACGTAATGCCTACAATTTCGCCATGTATGTTTGTTTGTGGTTATGTAGTGCTTAGAAACCACTGGGCCAGAAAGGGGTGGAGATGAAAATCATCCTCGTCCATGGACCCCCCCCCAAAAAAAAAAAAAACTTTTATGAATGATTTCTTGACAACAGATTTAATCACCAGCATTGAACATCGCATAAGCCTTATATCCCTGGGTATGAAAGGACGGTACTTTTCGGAGATTGTTCATGTACAAAACAGTGTTATAAATTTGATTGCACTGATATAATTTTCAAGATACAATATTTGTTTCAGCATAAAAGGTGCAATGTTGTTGGATATCGCTAATGAAAGACATGTCATATGGCTTCAGTTGTGTATATATATCTAATAATTGTTTTTATTTTCCTTGCCTTATGTGTTTTCATGAGGATGTTTGTGATTTTTTAGATATTTGTGATTAACACTGAAAATTAAATAACAGATTTAGAAGGCTATGCAAGGTGAAAGGTTATAGACGTGAAATAATTTGTGGAGAAAATCTATAAAAAAGTAAATAATGAGGAATAGAATATGTTACATGGAACGGAGTGTTTTGTATATTATTGAAACACAATATGATGTCTATTTCCTTAGTAACCTTGAGCTAGAATAATGGGATTTAATAACAGTAAATCCCCTTAGGTGTACTAAGTCTGTATCGGTCTAATGAAGAACTTCAACCTTGTAAAACATATCGTGTGAACTGTAATAAAATAAAATGGTATTACTGAATATCAATAACGTAAACTTATAATATTTCACAAACTATGCTTCATAGAAAAAAAAATGTCGTCTTTCTGTGATTGGCACAGATTGAGGATTTCTGATTTCAAGGGCATAATTTTATACTAATCAGAAATATAATCATGTTCACTTCATTTGAGAAGGATGCCTAAAACCAGTAAAATTTTCAAGGGTATGCTAATAGTGTGGGACTCTAAAGTAAATACACAAGAAGAGTCATTGAAATATCTATCGTTGTTTTTCCAACATACCTTCTCGAAAGCCTTCTCTCTTTGCTGCTTATATGCGGTTGCTGTATCTCAGTAGTCTCTTGGTTCGGATTTTTACTTTCGGATGCCCTTCTTGACACCAAGCAGTGTCTCATAGGCACCATATACCATATACTCATTGAAATATGTACTATAACGGAAATAACAGCGCATACAATGTGAGGAAGATGGATACTTTATCTCCACTAAGGCATATTCATACGATCTAATTGGGTTCCGACAAGTTAGCTGTTGTCTTGACGCATTCAAGTTTTTTTGTATACATCCTAAGTAAATGTTCACAAGAGCTATCACCCTGCCGACGGCAGCCTTCCGTCATAGTTACATTAGGAGACACATAAGAAATCTTGACGGCGTTTTCCTGCTGGAAGCAAAAAGGGTCGCGTGAATCGGCCTCAAATACGTACGTTGTGTCAGTGTCATTCCTTATCTTTTCTAGAAATAGATAAATTCTTCACCCTCCTCTCCAAAGTCTTACGAGTGTTGTATAGTCTTTTGTGTGTTGTAATAATAAAAATAATAATAATAATAATAATAATAATAATAATAATAATAATAATAATAATAATAATAATAATACACATAGAACCAAGCCTCATTCCCCCTTGTAAGGGGGGTGGCCGAGCCAAGATATGCGCATTGACCATGATCCACATACACATCTCAACCACTCCTCTCAGCTCCTTGGGGATAGAGGGTTGCCACATCTCCCCACCTTCCACCCTGCTTGGGTCACCCACATGGTAGGTGGGTGAGGATATTCTACACTGAGGTCCGACAGCCGCAGCTGGTTTATCCCCCCCACTTCATCAAATGGCAACTTCCCTCACACCCATCCACCACTGTTCACTGAGCTAGCAGGTGCGAGTAATCCCTTTGGGCCGCGTCATATATGCACAATCTTCCTCCACTCATTCCTATCTCTTGCACGTACTCTTCCCTGTTCCACTGACATTCCACGTGCATTCAGTGCTCTTTTCACGCCATCCATCCATCTCATTCTAGGTCTCCCTCTTAACCTAACTCCAATCACTTCTGCACTCCATACTCTCTTCAATAATCGTTCATCACTCATCCTTTCCATGTGTCCAAACCATCTCAACACTTTCTGATCTAACCTATCCAACAGCTTCATTCCAACACCAGTTCTCTGCCTGACATCCTCATTTCTTACTCTATTTATTCTAGATACACCAATCATACCTCTCAAACACCTCATCTCCATTACATACAACTTGTTTTTTACATCTTCTCTTGCATTCCAAGTCTCTGATCCAGACAATACTGTCGGCGCAATCACGCCTTTATATATCCTTCCCTTTGCATTCATTCCCAAATATCTATTTCTCATTACACTTTTCAACCCATCTAGACATTTACTAGCTTCCTTCACTTATACCTCTACATCCACTCGTTCACTCCTTGATACATGTGACCCCAGATACTTAAAACTCTCAGCTTCTTCAAGCAACTCCCCATTCACTCCTACATTCAATCTGGCAACAATAACACTCCTTGTGCATCTCATGACTTTACTTTTACCAATATTCACGTGCAACTTCCTTCCAATTGATTCAATTCATTTTCAGTATCAGCCACCAGTACAGTATCATCCGCAAATAGCAACTGACTCAATTTCCACAACCTTCCCTCCTCACCCACTAGTTCCAAGCCTCTGTCTAATACTCTCTCATTTACTTCCCTTACCAATCCATCCATATACACATTAAACAACCATGGCGACATTACACAACCTTGACGTAATCCAACATTCATCTCAAACCAATCACTCATATCATTCCCAACTCTCATGTATCCTCTACTATTCATATAGAAACTCTTCTCTGCATTCAACAAACTTCCTCTTATTCCATACAGTCGCAACACCTTCCACAACCCCTCTCTATCTACCCTGTCATACGCTTTCTCTAAATCCATAAAGGCCCAAAAAGTGTCCCTACCTTTCTCCAAGAACTTTTCACACACCTATCTTACTGCACACACATGATCCACACATTCTCTTCCTTTCCTGAACCCACACTGTTCTTCCCCAATCAATCTCTCGGTCCTTTCGTAATTCTCTCAATTAACACTCTTCCATATACCAACTACACTCAACACACTAATTCCCCTAAAACTACTACACTTATACTTATCTCCCTTCTCTTTGTAAAGTGGATCTACACATACACTCCTCCAATCAACTGGGACACTCCCTCTCCTGTAGTATACGTTCAACAACCTAACCATCCATTCTACTAATGCCTCCTCACCTTTTGACAAGCATTCAGCATGACACCCATCTATCCCTGGTGCTTTACCTGCTTTCTTTGCTCTCAATGCTAAATATACCTCCTCTTTTGTTATTTCTCTATCATTCTCATCGCCTAACATTGGCATTCTCCATTCGTTTTCCACAGCCACAATCTCTGCCTCTCTATCATCTTCCTCATTCAGCAGGTTCTTGAAATATTCAGCCCATCTCTCTCTCACCTTTATTTCATCCACTAGCAATTTCCTATCTGCTCCTTTCACTCTCTCCTCCCTACCACATTCATCTTTCCTCACTCTTTTCACTTCCTTCCAAAACATCTTTTTATTCCTTTCAAAATTCTCAGACAAGCATCTTCCCCACTTTTCATTTACTTCTCTCTTTGCTTCCCTCACCACGTGCTTCACTAACCTCCTCTTTGCACAATACCTTTCATGCGTCTCTACATTACCTATCTGCAACCATACCTCATAAGCCTGCTTCTTTTCAGCCACTACTGCACTCACCTGCTGATTCCACCATTCACTACCTTTCCTTTTACTTCCACCAGTTAGTCTCCTTCCTCACACTGCCTCGACACACTTCCTAACCTTCTTCTTGAAACAGCCCCATTTTTCTTCCACTCCCGCCTCCACTTTCTCTTTCACTGCATTTCACACGTTTCTCACACTAGCCCTATACTCACAGTCTTTCTCTTTCTTATACCATTCATTCACTTTTAGCACCTCTCTTCTTCTCTTGCTTCTCCTATTTCTCCACTTTTCTCCCACTCTCACTTTTCTTTCCACTAAATAATGGTCAGATATTCCACCACTAGCTCCTCTCAGTACATTCACATCCAATACTCTTCCAATCACCCTCCTGTTCACCACAACATAATCCATTAGTGCTCTGTCAACTACTCTTCCATTATTCACTCTGACCCATGTAAACTTGTGCACATCCTTCTTTTTAAATAAAGTATTAGAAATCAACATCTCTCTCTCAGTGCACATTTCTATCATTTTTTCTCCATTCTCATTCCTACCTGGTACTCCATACTTCCCAATTACGCCATCCAATGGCTCATTCCCTATTCTAGCATATAAGTCTCCCATCAACACCACATTTACATTCATTCCCAAGTCTTCGAAACACTCGCTCAATTTCATCCAAAATTCTTCTCTTTCTACCTCACTTCTTTCACTGCCATGGCCATATGCACTCACAAACGCCTAAGCCTCGCACCCCAGCCTCATTTTAGCCACTATTATTCGAGAAGATACTTTCTTCCATTCTATCACACACTTATTCATCTCTTCACTTAATAACAGAGCCACTCCCTCTCTTCCTCTTCCCCTCTCAATTATAATGATAATAATAATTGTTGTTGTTGTTGTTGTTTTGATATCCCTTCAGCAAATTGGGCATATGATGTGGTAGATATAATACTAGTTTATAGAATTTACTCTATTCTTTTTCTTTTTCAGGTGAGTGTGACCGAAGATATAGCTTTAGATTTTGGGATTTTGTTCGGCATTCTTCAACAGGGTAATTTTCTAACGATTATTATTATTATTATTATTATTATTATTATTATTATTATTATTATTATTATTATTATTATTATTGCTTTGGGATATGGATGGATGAGTATTGTTTTTATTTTATGGTCCAATTTATTCACTGCTCAATGAAAAGGCAAATGAGAAGTGGCAGCGGTGCAGTGGCAAAAAGTCACGTGCTCGTAACACTTTCCATTGTAAATCGAAGTAAAACTCCTTTCACATAGGTCCTAACATTTTTTTTATACGATTCTAGGGGAAAATATGCCAAGGCTGCCAGTTTTAAATTGTGCGCTGTCTCTATGACAATCATAAGATCCCTCCTGCCGTTGTCGTAGAAAAAAGAATCGTCGTAAGACAGCCATGCTATGCTCGGTTGTCGTGAGACAAGCGTATGAATGCTGCCTGACTATCGCCCACCCAACCTATGACAGGTGTGTGATTCTCTTTTCGCGAAAGGGGCCTTTTGTTGAGAATTACCAATAACAGTGAGAAGATTTTAAACATTCAAAACTCTGCAACAACTCTCCACTACAGCAATTTTTGTTGCATAAAAAACTATATTTCGAGTGACACATCCACGACTGTCCTAGTAATTCCTCAAGTTTTCTGAAGTAAACATGTATATTTATTGTGCGACGTATGTGAAAATAGTATATGGGATCAAATGAAGAATTTAGAGCCCAACCTTGATAGGGTGAGGTTAGGTCAGTGTAAGTCAGGTTGTGTGTGATTGGAATACGAACCCCTACAAGTTTGTGGTTCAAATACAGTATGAAACCCAAGCACTTCCAAGTAAGGGATGCTTTGAACAAGTCTCTGAATTCATACTTAAAACTCCTGAACTCTTAGGAACTAGGTTGATAGTTCAGTTTCAGAAGTTTAACGTGAGAAATATAAAAAATGAATACTATACGGAAAGCATAGTAAATAATAGAGAATTATATGCTAAAATATAAATAAATAATAATCGAAATACTTAGAGAGAAACGGATCTTGACGTTTCTTAATAGGTAAAGATTATTATTTTTTTTTTGGTTGGAACTGGTACTTTTTATGGTGGCGACACTTTGGAAAAGCCAGAAAGAAAACGGGGCTTCCAGACGCCTGTGGTAAGAAGGTTGGGGTAAAGGGGAGTCAGGATTTTCTGGAGCTAAGGTGAGCAGACAAGATAAATGCCTCTGCTTTTTAACTCTTAACAACAGTCACATATAATAACAGTTGGATTGTTGGACTGTCTTCAGCTTCTAGACACACGCCGAGTTTCATTTATTGTTCATTTGGGCGTGTATTTTCTTCGCTGTGCTTTATTATTATTATTATTATTATTATTATTATTATTATTATTATTATTATTATTATTATTATTATTATTATTATTATTATTATTATTATTATTTTCTGTGTATATAAAAATTTCAGGGTTTGAGTATGTAAAGTTTTTGTTCACTTTAGTATTTTGTTATGAGCGTCAGAATTAGTATATATTTAGTAGATCCTTGTAATACTGCTACAGTTACGTTTGTTAGCGTATATACTTCCTGTTACACTTATTCATTATTATTATTATTATTATTATTATTATTATTATTATTATTATTATTATTATTATTATTATTATTATTATTATTATTATTATTATTATTTATTTTTATTAATATTTATTATTACTATTATTATTATTATTATTATTTTTATTATTATTATTATTATTATTATTATTATTATTATTATTATTATTATTATTTTTATTATTATTACTATTATTATTATTAGCAATAACTATTTGTAATATATATATATATATATATATATATATATATATAATATATATATATATATATATATATATATATATATATATATATATATATATATATGCATGTATACATACATACATATATATATATATATATATATATATATATATATATATATATATATATATATATATATATATATATATATATATATATATATATATATATATATATATATATATATATATATATATATATATATATATATATATATGCATGTATACATACATATATATATATATATATATATATATATATATATATATATATATATATATATATATATATATATATATATATATATATATATATAAGCTATAAGGTTGGATTCCTTTTAACCTTTTGTGGTGTGTAGTTGGTAGCTCCTTGACTTATTAATTATAAGTCCTAGGTTTAAGTCCCGGTCGGGGTAAAAAGTGATTCATGTTTTCACATATGTAATGTGCTTATTTGATTATTGTATAGCCCGAATGAGATTGGGAACTGAATTAAATGCGAAAATGAAGCCACGAGTGAGGTTGGGGAATCTGTAATATGAACATAGTGGCATTCAGATAGAATGCGTTCATTCCTAAGTATAGCAGATATAAGCTAGAAGGTTGGATTCCTTTTAGCCTTCTGTGGTGTGTAGTTGGTAGAGCCTTGACTTAGTAATTATAAGTCCTAGGTTCAAGTCCCGGTCGGGGTAAAAAGTGATTCATGTTTTCACATATGTAATGTGCTTATTTGATTATTGTATAGCCCGAATGAGAATGGGAATTGAATTAAATGCGAAAATTAAGCCACGAGTGAGGTTGAAGAATCTGTAATATGAACATAGTGGCATTCAGATAGAATGCGTTTGTTCCTAAGTATAGCAGATATAAGCTATAAGGTTGGATTCCTTTTAACATTCTGTGGTGTGTAGTTGGTAGCACCTTGATTTGGTAATTATAAGTCTTAGGTTCAAGTCCCGGTTGGGGTAAAAAGTGATTCATGGTTTCACATATGTAATGTGCTTATTTGATTATTGTATAGCCCGAATGAGATTGGGAATTGAATTAAATGTGAAAATGAAGCCATGCGTGAGGTTGGGGAATCTGTAATATGAACATAGTGGCATTCAGATAGAATGCGTTCATTCCTAAGTAGAGCAGATATAAGCTATAAGGTTGGATTCGTTTTAACCTTCTGTGGTGTGTAGTTGGTAGCGCCTTGACTTAGTAATTATAAGTCCTAGATTCAAGTCCCGGTCGGGGTAAAAAGTTATTCATATATATATATATATATATATATATATATATATATATATATATATATATATATATATATATATATATATATATATATATATATCTGCCTTGGCTGTTTCCCCCTTTAATTGGGGGGTAGCCGACATCAAAGAAAGAAAGCAATAAGGGGATTACTTTGCTCTACGGGGAATGACGAGGGAGCTAGCGACCTTTCAGATGGCACTACTGGAGTGCCACAACCCATCCTCCCGGCTCTTCCACAACCTGTGTCGCTTCACAACTGCCAACTCCTCCTTACTGCCCCTACCACAGGGCTACCTCTGTAAGATGGAGCCCCGTGGTAACAGTAGATGCCCATCAGAGCTGCCTCACAATCGCTCGCCACTCATTCCTATTCCTAGCACGCTCGCTTGCTTCCCTCACATCCATCCTCCTATCATTCAGGGCTCTCCTTACTCCATCCATCCATCCAAACCTAGGCCTCCCTCTAGCATTTCTCCCATCAACTCTCGCATTCATCACCTTTTTCAGCAGTGTTTTATCATCCATCCTTTCCACATGGCCAAACCATCTCAGAACATTCATATCTACTCTGGGAGCAATTTCTCTCCTCACACCCATTCTTGCTCTCACCACTTCATTCCTAACCCTATCCAACCGAGATACACCAATCAAACTCCTCAGGCATTTCATCTCAAACACATTTAGTTTCCGTCTCTCACTTACTTTCATACCCCATAACTCTGATCCATACATCACAGTTGGCACAACCACTTTCTCATGCAAAACTTTCTTAACATTCATTTCCAATCCTCTATTCTTCATCACTCCTTTCAACACACCCAACACTTTACATCCTTCATTCACTCTGTGACACACATCAGCTTCCACTCCACCATTTGCAGCTATAACCGAGCCTAAATACTTAAACTGATCAACTTCCTCAGGTGTCTCTCCATTCAACACAACATTCAATCCAGCACCATCCTCAATTCTTGCACACCTCATAACCTTACTCTTTCCCACATTCACTCGCAACTTCCTTCTCTCACACACCCTTCCACATTCTGACACTAACTGACACAGCTTTTCCTTTGAATCAGCCACCACCACAGTATCATCTGCAAACAGCAACTGATTCAGCTCCCACTCGTTATCATCCCCATCTACCATTCTGAAACCTCGATCATGCACTCGCTCATTGACCTCTCTTACAACTCCATCAATATACAAATTGAACAGCCACGGTGACATCACACATCCACATCTCAGTCCCACACTCACTGGAAACCACTCACTCCATTCCCTACTCTAACACAAGCTCTACTCCCTTCGTACAAACTCTTCACTGCATGCAACAATTTACCATTAATTCCATATAATCTCAAAACATTTCACATTGCCTCTCTATCAACTCTATCATACGCTTTCTCCAGATCCAAAAATGCAAAATACACATCCTTACCCTTCCGCGATCACATTTTCTGTCTTATCCCTAATCCTATTAACCAGTATCCTACCATACACTTTTCCTACCACACTCAACAAACTTATACCCCTAAAATTACTGCATTCATACATATCTCCCTTACCTTTGTATAGGGGCACTATACAAGCAATCACCCATTCCACTGGCACCATTGACAACATAAAGCATATATTAAACACTCTCACTAACCATTCCAATGTAGTCACACCCCCTTCTTTCAACATCTCCGCTCTCACACCATCCATTCCAGGTGCTTTACCTGCTTTCGCATCATACAGTGCCCTTTTCACCTCCTCTCTTGTAATCTCTCTCTCATTTTCATCTCCTATTACTAGCACTTGAACACCCCCACTGCCACCATAGCTGCCTCTCTATCTTCCTCAACATTCAGGAAGCACTCAAAATATTCTGCCCATCTTTTCCTTGCATCATTCCCTCTTAACATCTGTCCATTCACATCTTTCACTGTCTCTTCCATCCTAGATCCACCCATCCTTACTCTCTTCACTTCTTTCCAAAACTTCTTTTGATTCTCCTCATATGACCTACTAAAATCCTG
>JAXCGZ010005661.1:360000-390000 GCA_037179515.1 Halocaridina rubra
TCTGGCTAATACTCTTTTATTTACTTCCCTTACCACTTCGTCCATATACACATCACAGATACACTGAATATTCTTGAATATTCATTACACATCTTTTATAATCCCTTCAAATCAGACAGTCATTACACTCTCCATCTCTGTTTCTCTTTACTTTATGTATTCTTCCTACCCAGCCCGATAGAGGCGGTTTTATTTTATTATTTTTGGCCCGTCCAGGTGTCACAATCATAAAAAAAACACACAACATTAAACAACCTTTACGTAGCCCTACATTCACCTCAGACCAGTCACTCATACCATTCCTGATGCTCAACACATGCTCTACTATTCATGTAAAAAGCTTTTCATAGCATTCAACAAGCATCCACTTATTCCATATAGTTGCAACACACTCCACAACGCCTCTCTATCAAACCCTGTCATGCACTTTCTCTAAGTCCACAAACACCTTATCCACAGATCCTCTTCCTTTCCTGTACCCACAATGTTCTTCCCCAATCAGTCTCTCAGTACCTTTGCTAATGCTCTCGATTAACAGTCTTCCATACACCTTACCAACTACACTCAACAAACTAATTCCTCTAAAACCACTACATTCATACTTATACCCTTTCCCCTTATAAAGTGGAACTACACATGCATTCCTCCAATCAGCTGGGAACTTACCTTTCCTAAAACACACTTTCAACAACCTAACCATCCATTCTATTAATGCCAGCATCTTTTGATAAGCATTTTACATAAAATCCATCTATCCCTGGTGCTTTACCTGCTTTCATTGCTCTCATTGCCAAATGTAAGTCCTCTTTTGATATTTCTCTATCGTTCGCCTCAGCCAACATTGGCATTTGGCATTCATTTCCCACAGCCACAACATCTGCCTATCTATCATCTTCCTCTTTTAGCAGTTCCTTGAAATATTCAGCCCATCTCTCTCTCTCTCACCTTTATTCCATCTATTAGCAATTGCTGATCTGCTCTTTTCATTCTCTCCTTCCTACCAGCCCCATCTTTCTGCACTCTTTTCACTTCCTTCCAAAACATCTTTTTTTTTCCCCTTTCAATATTATCAGACAAGCTTCTACCCCATCTTACATTCATGTAGAGTATACTTCAAAAGAGTATTAAATAATGCTTTATTGTTGACGTTAATGGTAGTATCAATAGCATTAATGACTGAGATGGAATACAGCAATAGCAATCAACAAAATTAAAAATAATTTGATGAGAAAGTGTACTAACACTCTGCAATCAGAGATCCATAGAATCGACCTTGAGGCAAAAAAGGGGCCTACGTGGCGGTCACAAATACAGTAATACCCTATATCTCTTCTGGGCACGAGCACAGACCTATGCAAGCGCACAACTGAGATATCAAAAATACACTGCATCTCCAAATGCTTGCAATCCTCTAATGGGTAAAGGGGAAAGAGAATGTACGAAATTGTAGCCCTGGGTAGCTCGAAAATTAGGATAGAGGCTGTTAGCATTAGTGTACACCAATCAAATCGTTATTGCAAGGAGCTTGAGGACGTAGCTGAATAACTGATTGAGCATCTACAAGACATTAGTAGGTGGCCTTATTAGTCGTGGATATTACTACAATTTCCTGAGAGGTTAATTAGAGAGGATGAGGAAGGAAGAGAATTTGAGAAGAGTAAGGATAGACAGTAGTAACAGTAGCAGACAGTAGTAACCTTTTGCTAGCAGTGACTGTATTGACACGATGGCAACATCTGAAGATAATAATAATAATAATAATAATAATAATAATAATAATAATAATAATAATAATAATAATAATAATAATAATAATAATAATAATAATACATACATACATACATACATACATACATACATACACACACACACACATACATATATATCATGACATCCTTCCCCATTGTAAGGGGGGTGGCCGAGCCAAGAAACACATTCACCGCTATCCACACATACCTCTACCACTCCTCTTTGCTACTTGGGGGATAAATGGTTACCGCATTTCCTCCCTTTCTCTTAGGCAGGAGAACAAGAAGGATAAAAGTAAGAAGAAGAGGAGAAAGGTATATCAAAACAAACTAACACTTCCTACTGTAATGAGAAGAGAAATTGCTCAGTACGAGGGAAAAGAGAAAAAAATAGAAATGAGACGAAGCAGCAGAAAAGTGAATCGCAAGCAGGGGTGATCTATATGCGTGAGATCAGATAAAACAACACACACACACACACACACACACACACACACACACACACACACACACACACACACACACACACACACACACACACACACACACACACACACACACACACATGCAATCAATGGCTAGAATAGGTGGAAATGTCTTGGAATGGATAAAAACTTACTTAGAAGGAAGGGAACAGAGGGTTAGAGTAAGACACTCAGTGTCTGAATGGAGAAGAGTTAGTAGTGGAGTTCCACAGGGTTCAGTTTTAGGGCCACTTTTGTTCCTTGTATATGTAAATGACCTACCAGAGTCTGTAAATTCATTCATGAATATGTTTGCAGATGATGCAAAGATTGTGAAGAAAGTAAAAAACGAGAACAATGGTAGAGAACTTCAGGAGGATCTAAATAATCTGCATGAGTGGTCAGAAAAGTGGCTAATGAAATTCAATACCTCAAAATGTAAGGTAATGAGAATGGGTACAAGTGCAAGAAGGCCCAAGCTTGACTACTCGGTGGCTGGAGTACAACTTCAAGAGACAGAAAATGAGAGAGATCTAGGAGTAAACATACTGGCAGATTTGTCTCCAGAAATACATATAAATGGCGTAGTAAGGGCAGCATATGCATTCTTATCAAACGTAAGGGTAGCCTTCAGGCACATGGACAAGGAAATGTTCAGAAATATTTATGTAACCTATGTGAGGCCAAAACTCGAATATGCAGCCCCCTTTTGGAATCCGTACTTGAAAAAGCACATAGCTAAGCTTGAAAAAGTTCAAAGACATGCCACGAAACTGGTGCCAGAAATACGCAATCTCGGTTATGATGAGAGGCTGAGGGAATTAGACTTGCCATCACTCGAAGCTAGAAGAGTAAGGGGGGATATGGTGACAGTCTTTAAATTCCTTCATGGTTATGATAGAGTGGATAGGGATCGATATTTCGATATGGCTGGCTCTAGAACTAGAGGTCATAGTTTGAAGCTTCGGAAGAAAACTTGTTTGCAGGATGTAAGGAAATACTTTTTCAGTGTAAGAGTAGTTGATAATTGGAATTCGCTAAGCGAGGAGGTAGTTAATGCTATCTCAATCCATAGTTTTAAGGACAGGTATGATAAGTATCACTAAGTCTAAAAATGGAACCGATCAGGAGACGGGAAGATACGAGCTTTGGGCTCTTTCCCGTAAACACAATTAGGTAATCAATTAGGTAATCACACACACACACACACACACACACACACACACACACACACACACACACACACACACACACACACACACACATTTAAACTGTCGCTGGAGTCATGGGAGATTCCAAGATGCTGGAAACAAGCAAAGGTATTATTTATCTCAAAAGGGAAGGAGGGACTCGGCTCTAAACTATAGACCTGTTTCCTTGACCAGCATAGTTTGCAAAGTTATGGAGCAACTATTAAAGAAACATATCTCTCTCCACTTGGAATCCTTCAACTTTTTGTCAGTGAGACAACATGGCTTCAGAGAAGGTAGATCAACAGTAACAAACTTAGAATTTTATGATGAGGCAAGCCGAATCTTACAGGAAAGAGAGGGCTGGGCAGATTGCATATTCCTAGACTTCCAGGAAGCATTTGACACTGTCTCACACGGAAGACTTTTTAAGAAGCTGCAAGCAATGGCTAGAATAGGTGGAAATGTCTTGAAATGGATAAAAACATACTTAGAAAGAAGGGAACATAGGATTAGAGTAAGACAGTGTCTGAATGGAGAAGAGTTAGTAGTGGAGTTCCACAGGGTTCAGTTTTAGGGCCGCTTTTGTTCCTTGTATATGTAAGTGACCTACTAGAATCTGTAAATTCATTCATGAATGTGTTTGGAGATGATGCAAAGATTGTGAAGAAAGTAAGAAACTAGAACAATGGTAGAGAACTTCAAGAAGATCTAAATAGTCTGCATGAGTGGTCAGAAAAGTGGCTAATGAAATTTAATGCTTCAAAATGTAAGGTAATGAGAATGGGTACAAGTGCAAGAAGACCCAAGCTTGACTACTCGGTGGCAGGAGTACAACTTGAAGAGACAGAAAATGAGAGATCTAGGAGTAAACATACTAGCAGCTTTGTCTCCAGAAATACATATAAATGACATAGTAAAGGCAGCATATGCCTTCTTATCAAATGTAAGGGTAGCCTTCAGGCACATGGACAAGGAAATGTTCAGAAATATTTATGTAACTTAAGTGAGGCCAAAACTAGCATATGCAGCCCCCTTTTGGAATCTGCCCTTGAAAAAGCACGTAGTTAACTGAAAAATGTTCAGAGACATGCCACGAAACTGGTGCCAGAAATACACAATCTCAGTTATGATGAGAGGCTGAGGGAATTGGACTTATCATCACTCGAAGTTAGAAGATTGGGGGGGATATGGTGACAGTCTTTGAATTCCTTCATGGTTATGACAGAGTGGATAGGGATCGATATTTTGATATGGCTGGCACTAGAATTAGATGGCATAGTTTGAAGCTTCGTAAGAAAACTTGTTTGCAGGGTGTAAGGAAGTACTTTTTTTTTATTGTAAGAGTAGTTGATAATTGAAATTCGGTAAGCGAGGAGGTAGTTAATGCTAACTCAATCCATAGTTTTAAGGACAAGTATGATAAGTATCACTAAGTAAAAAATAGAACCCATCAGGAGACGGGGAACTGCGAGCTGTGGGTTGTTTCCCATAAGACAATTTGGTAATTACAATTAGGTAATTACACACCTATAAGAATTTAGTACAGTTATTCTAAAGAAGAATGCTTTATTAATTCTTTTTTTTTTTCAAACAAATGTCCAAACAGACCATACCAGCAAGGCAGGAAAGGTTTTTATTAGAAGAGAATTAACACACATATATATATATATATATATATATATATATATATATATATATATATATATATATATATATATATATATATATATATATATATATATATATATATATATATATATATAGTTTTTTCCATATCTCATTTAAGAAGAATTCAGCTTGGCGTTTTGGTTAATTTGCAATCGCTCGCCATTTTAAGGGATATTTAGTTCGTTTGTTTGGATCAAGTTCTTCGTTGTCAAACACAGGAAATGGTTTCATGACATTCTTGTTGTCGTTCCTTGTAAACTCGCATTCCTTGTTTTATTTTATGACCATATGGGGATGATAGTGGAAAATCTTTGATGTCTAAGTTTTATTTTATCATGTTTTATTTTAAGGACTTTGTAGGGACCTAGGTATGGTGGGGACATCTTTTTCTGGCAATTGAAGTTCTTTACATAGACTCTACCCCCTACCTTAATTTCATGCCTCTTTGTACCATGTCTTAAGGGGGGTTTACACGGTCAAACGGTTCGTCGAACACGGTTCGACAGACAAGTATTTGAAGTGATATTCGAACGTTTGAACGGGGTATTTGGTGGTCGAACACGTTCGACAAACGTGTTCGACAACCAAATACCCCGTTCACATGTTCGAACATCACTTCAAACACTTGTCTGTCGAACCGCATTCGACGAACCGTTTGATCGTGTAAACCCCCCTTTATGTCATAATCCCTAGCATACCTCTCCTTCTGTTTGTCTAGAATGGCCGCTGTTAGCTCGTATGTCTTTCTAGCAGTATTTATTAGAAACGTTCTAAGGCTCTCAACTTCATATGCCAGCAACCCCTTTTGCAGGCCAAAGGTATCCCAAGGGAGCTTTTGGTCCTCTCTGGGCACCAGAAAATAAGGGAATTCGCCAATTGTCATATGATATGCGAAATTGAGAGCTTGTTCAGTTTCTTTCAATATCAAATTCCATCCTTGGGGGGCAGAGACTGCAAGTTGTCGTAATAGTGCCAATAGAGGTATTTCTTCTCTGTACTAATCAGTTAGATTGCAGTTTGTGTGCTTGAACTGCAACATGATTCACTCGAGCCAGTTTACATAACTCTGTAAAAACTTCATTTATAAATTCGTGTCCATTATCAGTTACAACCTCTCTTGGAAATCCAAACACGAGAACGAATTGGCGTTGGGCCACTGCCACTTAGACAACACTCATATCCTGCATTGCTTGTGTAAAGATATACCTTGTGCATTGGTCTGTTAGTACAAAAATATACTATTTTACCCTTCCGGTAGAATTGTACGCTTGATAGCCTATGAGTCTTCTATATTCCCATATGGCTTGCAGTAGGGTTTGTATGAGACAGCAAAAGGGCATGACTCTGAAACACTCTAGGGCAGGGGTCGGCAACCTACGGCACGCGTGCCACACTTGGCACGCCAAGCAATTTCCAATTGCACTCAGGCACATCACACGTCAGTTCTCAAAATTTAACAAAGTGTTCGTTGGGTCACAACATGTCATTTCCTTGATTCTCTCTACTTTGTAGCAATTGAGGTAAGTATATATTGTTTAAAAATATATATATTCGGGAGTATGGTGACTCAAAACATAACCCAAATTCCATAACATAGGTGGTATGCGTGAAAAATAAGCTAATACATTATTTTTTGCATATAGTTACCTCTCTTTTTTCTTAATTAATACCCTGAACTTCCTTCCACAGTTCTGAACTGACTAACCACCTTTTTCTTTAGATATATTAAAACTTATGTATAATCAGTCTGTAATTGTCTTACGCTATGTTAAATAAATACCCTGCTACTCACTCACATTCACACTGCTGCTCAAGGGCTGTGTTCCTCCATAGAAAGGAAGACAGAGGTGATCCGAATGTGTGCGCCCTTGAACAATTCATAAACACAATTCAAAACAATTTTTACATCTTTTTATAGTTTTATCGTTTTTTAAATAATATTTTATATATAAACATCAGTATTTATGTTTGTTGATTTATATATACCAGTCGTTGTGTTAAATATGGCCAAAAAGAAAAGAAAACTTGATCATCGCCCATTTAAAGAAAATTGGACAAAAGAATATGTATTTGTAGAACAAGAAGATCGTGCTGTTTGTGCTTTCTGTTGTGAAAGTGTTGTGTGTCGCACATCTAGTGTACAAAGACACTTTCAAACTAAACACCAATCTAAGTTTAAAACCTCAGAAGAGAAAAATGAAGCCATCTAAAAGGCTATTTCTGGTTTCAAAAAACAAACTGGTATTTTTAGACAAACAGTTGGAACGAAGAATAAAGCTACTGCATGTAGTTACAAATTAGCTCTATGTGTGGCTTTAAAAGGTAAACCTTTTACAGATGGAGAATACATCAAAGAAACGTTTTTGCGCAGTGCTGAAATTTTGTTTGGTGATTTACCAAATAAGGAGATTATACTCTCTCGAATTAGAGAAATACCAGTTTCTGCAAGATCAATTGAGGGGTGCATAGCTGACTTGGCTGAAAATGTAACTAAACAAACAATTGGATTAAAACAATCCCAAGTATTTAGTGTCGCTCTTGACGAAAGAACTGATATAAATGATTTGTCACGCCTAGCTGTAGTTGCAAGATATTACGAGAATAATCACATTTATGAAGAGTTATGTTGCTTATTGTTCCTTCATGATGCAACCAAAGCAGAAGACGTGTTGACTGCATTTATTAGTCATTTTGCTAAACATGACATCAACTTGAACAAATTATTCAGTGTGACAACCGTTGGTGCTGCTGCAATGGTTTGCAAGAAGAAAGGACTTGTAAAACTTCTTGAAAATCATGTAGGATGCAAACTGTTAAATTTTCATTGTATTATTCATCAGGAGAGCTTATGTGCAAAGGCCTTATCTCTGAATTTGGTCTCTGCGATGACAACTGTTGTTAAAATAGTCAACTTTCTTGTTTCTCATTCTTCACTGGTTTACAGGCAATTCAAGTCTCTTCTTCAAGAAATTGAGTGTGAATATGGAGATCCTCTGTTATACAGTAATGCCCGCTGGCTTAGTCGAAGTAAAGTTTTAACTAGATTTGTCTATTGTCTTGAAGCTATTAAGGAGTTTCTTGATGAAAAGCAGAAACATTTTCCTGAATTGAGTGATGAAAACTGGTTGTTAAAGTTGATGTTTCTGACTGACATAAACACACATTTAAATGAGCTGAGTTTGAAATTACAAGGACAGGGTCAAACATTTCTTGATCTTTTCAGCTATTGGAAAGCATTTACAATGAAACTCGACATTTTTACCCATGACATCAACATCAAAGCATTCAAGTACTTCCCAAATGTGAAGAATCATTCAAATCAATTTGAAGTGAATATAGATGAGCTTCAGGAGTACATTGAACCACTCAAATCAGAATTTGATAAACGAAGTCAAGACTTCCACATTCATGGATCCTTATTTTCATACCTCATTAAGCCTGACATACTTGATTTGACAACTACTCACTTGGAACTCTTTAGTTGGATGAATATGGATAATTTTGAAATGCAACAGGTGTGAATTTAGGTCTTCAGAATTATGGACATCAAAATTTGTTGAACTAAGGAAGTCTCTGGAAGACGAACATTTAGGAAAGTCTGCTGCTATTCTCAACTGTTGGACATCCCTCCCGAGATCTTTCATCTGTTTGAAGAAAATTGCTTTTGCTCTTCTTTCGGCTTTTGGTTCAACTTATTCCTGTGAGCAAATTTTCTCTCACATGAAAGCAGTTTTAAGTCCACAATGAAGTTGCTTAACACCTGAACATTCAGAAAATTGTGTAAAACTCAAAGTAACAAACTACGTTGCCGATATTGAGTAACTGGCTAAGACCATGCAAGGGCAAGGCTTCCATTAATAAAAAAAACTTTTAGAAAACAGTTTATTTCTTTTAATGCGGTTTGCATATTATTGTATATATTACTATATAAAATATATTGTATAGCAGGTATATTGACCTTGACTTGTATAAAAATATGTATGCTGTTGGCACACTGAATGATTTAAAATCCTAAGTCGGCACATAGCAAAAGGTTGCCGACTCCTGCTCTAGGGCATACTACTACGAATACCCCCTCTTCTCTCTTCCTTTCAGAAACTCTATGCAATATTCCTCCCTCAATTATGAAGTTATTAATCCTATGCCGAACTCTAGAGGGGACTTTTTTTTACTTTCCCCTAGACGATATCACTGTCTTGTTCTTTTATTAGGCTCTTTCGATCCCACCCACAAGCAGCCCTCTCTCTTTCACCCACTTCGTTCACACCCTTTCTCTTACTATATCTTACGTACACTTCATTCCCCCCCTCTCTTTCTCTCTATGTCTACTGCATTTTCATTTGCCCCCCATTCACTATGCACATCTCCCCTCATCGCTCTGAGGGAGTGTCTGGGTGTTTTCTCAATCTGCATGCCTGGTTATGGTGGATTGTTTAAAAGGTACACATGTGTCTGTCGCTTGCCCGTCTGTGTTTACGGTCCTAGAACCCCTCTCTACCCCCAGCAACCATATGAGGGCATAGGAGGGTGCTACCTTTACACCCCATCTCAGGGCGTCAGCTACCTTATTTCCCTTTCCTGGTTCGAATTCAAACCCTATTATGTCGAACTACAGTGGCCTTACTATCCAGCTGGAGAGTCTGCTAATTGAATAGGTGTGCATACACGTATTTGAGGGGTAAGTGGTCGCTATGAATTAACAGTGAATATCCTAAGAGGAAATATTGGTGTATCTCTAACATGAACACGATGGCGAACGCTTCCTGTTCTATTGTCGCACATGTCTCTCAATGTCTGCCAGCACTCTAGAAGCAAAATTGATAGGCCGGTCATTGCCATCATCGTCTCTCTAGGATACCACTCCGCCAGTTACAATGTCAGATTCGTCACACATGATATAAAGTTCACCATTGAACTTAAGATAAGTAAGTACCTGAGTAGAAATTAAAGCATTCTTTAAGGTTTCAAATGCGGATCCATGTTCAGGAGTCAAAGAGATTTTATCTGCATTATGTAGTCTATCAGGAGCCTGAGGATGTCCACGTATTTTTCAGTAAAGTTTTGATAGTACAAGCTAAGTCCAAGAAAGGACCTAATATCTTTGCAATTTTGCATTCTAGTGAATTCTCTCTGACCTTTATTTAAGTATTAAAAACTGCCACTCATGCGGATGACAGTAGGTGACCTTACTACTCTACTTCTGCCTTAAACAACTGACATTTAGATAATTATACTCAGAGATTATTCTTTCTCAAGGACTCTAGAACCAAAAGAGGTTTCGAATATGCTCCTCAAACGTTTTCTCTATTATAACTACATCGTCTAAGTATATTAGGATGGCATTACCATTGAGGACAAGGACTATTGCCGTCATAAGTCTACTGAATTGACTAGAGGCATTCTTGGACATCACCACCAACCACTTCCATTCTCCCTGATGATGAAGCCTCGCTACTTGCTGTCAGGTGCTTTATTACCTCTTTCAACTCAAGGAATCTGCGGATCTTTTTTTTTGCTCTGGCATTGGCGCCAAAGTAGATTTGTAATTTTCTATATTCAGCATTTTCTTCCCTGACACAAGTGTATGCACTGGCATATAAAATGAATTATCTTCTTAATAATTCCGGTGAGAGATCGTACTTTGCTGTCACCAGTAAAGTATAATATGCCAGGGATTTGGATGGTGGGGGGAAGAGACAAGCGAGGAGAGTAACAGTGTGTTTATTCGAAAGATACAAAGACCCTTTAGGCCTCATTGCCCGGTCTCTTTTTGACGTTGTTCTTTAGGGAAAGACAACTTATTACTAACTGCTTATCGCTGAAGTTACTCCTTGCACGACTCGACCCAGCCGCCAAATACATAAGAGGAGGCAGTCTTTCGGTGGACCTTAGACCAGTTAACTTTTTACTTGGCCAAACCTTAATTTTATTTTGCTGGCCTCGCTCTTTGGGGGTTGTCTTTGTCATCTGGTAATTACATCGCCAGCTTCGTGATGACTCTCTCCAAATTTTACCCTGGGTCGCGGCTTTTTGGAATTGTCACTCTCTGGTCTCCAGATTGATTTTCCTTTCTTCTGTGGGGGCTGTTCAGGTTACCTGGTAATTAGATTGCCAATTTCGTTATAGCTTTTCCAGGATTTGATCCTGGGCCATGGCTTCATGGAAAGATCACTCGCCGGCAAATAATTATACTACACACACACACACACACACACACACACACACACACACACACACACACACACACACACACACACATATATATATATGAATCATTTTTTTTACCCCGACCGGGACTCGGACCTAGGACTTATGATTACTAAGTCAAGGCGCTACCACTACACCACAGAAGGTTAAAAGGAATCCAACCTTATAGCTTATATCTGCTATACTTAGGAATGAACGCATTCTAACTGAATGCCACTATGTTCATATTACAGATTCCCCAACCTCACTCGTGGCTTCATTTTAGCATTTAATTCAATTCCCAATCTCATTCGGGCCATGAAATCATCAAATAAGCACATTACATATGTGAAAACATGAATCATTTTTTACCCCGACCGGGACTCGAACCTAGGACTTATGATTACTAAGTCAAGGCGCTACCACTACACCACAGAAGGTTAAAAGGAATCCAACCTTATAGCTTATATCTGCTATACTTAGGAATGAACGCATTCTAACTGAATGCCACTATGTTCATATTACAGATTCCCCAACCTCACTCGTGGCTTCATTTTAGCATTTAATTCAATTCCCAATCTCATTCGGGCCATGAAATTATCAAATAAGCACATTACATATGTGAAAACATATGACCATTACATATGTGAAAACATATGTAATGTGCTTATTTGATAATTTCATGGCCCGAATGAGATTGGGAATTGAATTAAATGCTAAAATGAAGCCACGAGTGAGGTTGGGGAATCTGTAATATGAACATAGTGGCATTCAGTTAGAATGCGTTCATTCCTAAGTATAGCAGATATAAGCTATAAGGTTGGATTCCTTTTAACCTTCTGTGGTGTAGTGGTAGCGCCTTGACTTAGTAATCATAAGTCCTAGGTTCGAGTCCCGGTCGGGGTAAAAAATGATTCATGTTTTCACATATGTAATGTGCTTATTTGATAATTTCATGGCCCGAATGAGATTGGGAATTGAATTAAATGCTAAAATGAAGCCACGAGTGAGGTTGGGGAATCTGTAATATGAACATAGTGGCATTCAGTTAGAATGCGTTCATTCCTAAGTATAGCAGATATAAGCTATAAGGTTGGATTCCTTTTAACCTTCTGTGGTGTAGTGGTAGCGCCTTGACTTAGTAATCATAAGTCCTAGGTTCGAGTCCCGGTCGGGGTAAAAAATGATTCATGTTTTCACATATGTAATGTGCTTATTTGATAATATATATATATATAATATATATATATATATATATATATATATATATATATATATAATATATTAAATGGAAAACATCATTATCTTCTTCTTCTTCTTCTTCTTCGTCTACATCTCTTCCCAATTTTATGTAGGGTCGATATTTTTGGCCAGTGTTCTCCATATGTTCCTGTCCCATACCTCATCACCCAACAAACCTTTAGACCTCAGGTCGTCATTGATGCAATCCATCCACCTACGCTTTGGTCTCCCCCTCCTTCTCCTACCTTGTATATCCATTTCCATTGCCCTCCTCCCAACATACTCTTCATCCCTCCTAACGACATGACCATACCATCTTAGCCTATTTTCTTGTATCTTAAGGGCATCATTATATTACATACACAGTGTTTAATTTGAAATATTTGTGATTATGTTTCACAATTAGATTTAAAAGAATGATTAAAAAACATATTACTTTTAATATGCTTTGTGAAAGTTACATTGTTCTGCTTTAAACAGGGTTAGCGGATTATTTATGTTACTGAGGGTTTGTAATATAAAGACGATAATCTTTAATTGAATATTGGATGCCTACATGACTCGAGATGTTCAAAATTTTACACAGACTATTCTGTTTGTGTTGCTACTGGAAGCATTGATATTACCGAGTCTAAAAAGGTATTATTGTTCCCATCTTTATTTATGATATTTGTTCATTTATCTAGTATGGAAATGTTTGTTTAACCATTCAGCTGAATTTGACGCCATGCTGTATAACCGTCTTCGTATTCTTTTTTAATGTACTTTACCGTGTAAGCAGTAATTGTACATGTTACTTTATAAAGCTTGATGAGTCACAGGCTTTCTTTTTACTAATTACTTGCCTGTTTTACAACCTATTAGAGTTAATTAAAGAAGATACAATGTCTCAATTATGAGGCAAGGCTGTAGCAGTTAAGCTTTCCATCATTTGAAGCTAGAGGGAAGAGGGGGGATAGGGTAACTGTTTTTAAATTTCTTTGTGATTTTGACAGAGTGGAAATGGAACAATATTTTCATATGGGAGGCTTTAGAACTAGAGATTATAATAAAAAGATTCTTAAGAAAACTTTTTAAATGTAAGAACAGTTGATAATTGGTATATTTAAGTGAGGAAACAGTATATGCTCACCACGTTCTTAGTTTTACAGATAGATATGATAAGTGCTAGTATATAAAAAGTGAAACCGACCAGGATACGGGGTGTTTACGCGGATAAGACCCATTCCCTTGAGCACAGTTAGGTAAATACACATGTCAATAACAGGAGAGAATCTTCGAGAATTTGCAATAAAGTAGATCTAGGGGTCAAGATATTGACAGATTTAAGTCAGCAAATGTATATAAATGAAATATAAAAGGCAGTATATGCTTTCTTGGCAAACATGGGGGTGGCCTTCTAGTATAAGGGCAAATGCTCAGAATTATCAACACGACTTGCTGAGGTCTAAGCGAGAATATACATCACCATTATGGAATCCAGGCTTGAAAAAAATTATTGAAAAATAAGAGAGGGCTCAAAGACATGATACAAAGATGGTGACAGAAATACAAAAACTTTTTGATGTTGAATGGCAAAAGGAGGGGGATTTAGTAATAGATCTTTACCTTATGTGTGGCCAGTGTTCCTTGCTGACAGCTACTTGGAGCCGCAGAGGAGAGTTGGGTTCTAATAGGCTACTTCTGCTGCTTATCATGATAATACAGTCAGCATACTGTTGTAATTTCTGAACCCCTTCACATAAATTAAGTCAATACCCTTAGGTATATACACATACCCACGCAGAGCATATGATGACAAATTTATGCCGGGAATTTTGATGCAGCATCGCATTTCGCCAAGGATGGTGAGTTTATGTCATTCGTCTGGGTGACTGACATAAGCTATCAGGGATTTTACTTTAGTGGAAGGACATTGTGATGACTGAATTCAACTTTGAAATTTCGAAAGCGTACATAAGTATGTCTTTGATACTAAGAGGTTTATAAGAAACCAACTTAAGTATATGATTTGTGTAGCAAACTGTGTATTTCAATAACGATAGGTAGAATTCTAGTCAAGATTTGTAATGTGCACTTTATACTTAATGGTGACTTCTGGAGCTAGTTTGTTCAAATCTTAAGCTGTGCAAATAAATGTACTTAAATTTTAAGCATACCACTCATGCTGGCTTCCCTGTTGGTGAGAAAAGCCAGTTGGAGGCTTCTAAAAGTTTCGAGTCAGTTCTGAGAGGCAAAGAGCAAGCGAAATGTCATTCTTCCTTTAACAGCCTTATATGCATTATCCTCCCCCTTCGTGGCAATCTCTCTGAGAGTATTATTGTTTGTCGTTGCCAGATATTTGTTATAGCCATTAACACCGGTGACTTGGTAAGTAACAAAACTAAGTCCTAAAAGTTTTAATTACCTTAGAATGAGCTAGATGCTGTGACATTCTACTCTGAAAATCATGAATTCATGAATTTTTCTTTTCCAGTCTTTGTGGTCCAATACATATTTCATTTCCCTTTAAACAGCTAATCATAAATACTCTCAGCATATTATGTCGATTTCTGAATTTTGTTTTTATTTCAGTAAAAGGAAACTCTGTCTAAATTATATTATTGTGAAAATAAAATAATATGTTGCAGAGGCGTTTGATCGTGTGTGATTCCTTATTTAGATTGAAAATTCATATTATTCCGTTCCTTTATGAAAGTTAATTTTTAACTGTTTTTAGCTAGGAAGCTCTTGTCATTCTGTATTGCAGTCTTAAAAAACAAACAAAAACTGATATTGGAAGTGTTAAAAGACAATGTTAAAATGTCAGTATCTGTCATGGAAACTAGCTTCGATGCTTTTTAGCTACGTAAAGGTGTGTAAGGAAATAATTGGGTAGATATGTTGTTATTTAAAGATGGGATGATAAAGCCAAAGATAAGTAAAGTCGTAAAAGTAATGTGGTGAATAGGGAAATGAAGAGAACCCAGAGAGAGAGAGAGAGAGAGAGAGAGAGAGAGAGAGAGAGAGAGAGAGAGAGAGAGAGAGAGAGAGAGAGAGAGAGAGAGAGAGAGAGAGATATTTAGTTACGGTTGTGAAAGGATAAATAAATTTTCTTTGTTCTGAAACTTCGGCTAACCGTATTTACCTAAGAATAAATCAAGGAAAGATTATTATTATTATTATTATTATTATTATTATTATTATTATTATTATTATTATTATTATTATTATTATTATTATTATTATTATTATTATTATTATTGTGTTCCTTAGAAAATAGTTTGATGTATGTCATTTTTCATCTATTGGTCTTTTTTATTCTTTTTCTTTAAATCACTGAGACATATTTTTTTAAAACCGAGAATGCATTTAGCGTTTACAAACATATCGCTGCTCTTAGAGTAGCCTATATAGTGCCAGAGCTACCCATATCAAAATTTTACCCTCCCTTTCATGTGTGTGTGTTTTTTTTTTTAATCCGTAGATTAACTTAAAATCTTTTACCATCTTCCCTTTTATTCTTCTGTCTACTAATGGTGGGAAATCTTTCGTCAATACTGAGATTTTTAATTCTGTTGCCACTCTCTTAAGCATGTCTTTGTAGTCTGGGGTTCGAGACCTCAAAATTTGATTTTGAAGTGACACCCCTGCTATAAAATACTTGGTCCCTAGATCATGGCTGTGGGGGTGTTATCCACCATAAAAGTGACTTTAGCAAGGTAGTTTGGATTCTGCGAATTCTGTAGGGATGTTTATTTAACATGGGACGTCAACTGTAAAAACCAAGAAATTTAGTTGTAGGGGAAATTTAATTAACCATATATCCCACAATACAGGGGTGAGTGCAACAAATTACCACTCATTCTTTTTGTTATAAAGTTGGTGTGTAGATGAAACATGATTTAATGTGATTGGACCATTCATGAGGTCAGCAGAGGTCAAAAGGTCACAGAAAATGGGTAAAGCTGAAAATATATCTCCTTTATTAACTAAAATCATATTTTTCCTACTTCATGCTCAATATATCCAAACTTTTACACCCAAAATATGATGTTTGCACTCCTCTGATGTTTTGGGAAAGAAATGTCAGACTGAACTTAACTTACTGGCATCTTTGTCACTCTAGTTTTGCATAATTAAAAAAAATCACAAAAATCATGCATTCACACTACCTATTTGCATGGTACCTTTAAATATGTTCTAAAATGACAAGTGATACCGCATACTGTCTGAAAAAGTGTCATTAGCTCTATTTACTCATCATCACTGCAGGCACATGCAATGGTCAATGGTACTCCAGCTTTTGCACAAAGGCAATTCCTCTGGCATTTCGGTTTCTTCTTGCATTTGCAGTACATCAACATTGCAGCTGAAGATTTTGATGGTTTGCTCTTCATGACAGGAATTAACTAGTCACCATCCGCACTCCTGCCAAACTCTTCAGGTGGAAGAAGCACTGGATTGTTGAGTGAAGCTTGCTTCTATAACCTGATCTGACAATGACTCCTGTGAACGTGGAAGTGAAAAGCATCTTCTGTTAGAGAAAGGGAGCGCAGATCTAGTTTGCTAGATGCAAACAAGTGAGTGCGGAGATTATCCAGGGATGAATACCCTGGCTTGTCGTAGAGATTACAAAAGAAGCTTCGTACTGCAGTTATCGCCTTATCATGTGCAGAAGGTCCAGAATCATGTCAGATGGAATTGGACAATGCTGGCTGTTTGTCAAAATGCTGGAGTGCAACTTTCACTGTTCTCTTTTTACCCCGTTTGAAAGGATAGCCCACCGAATCACAACCTGACAGAATATATGAGACGAGCAGTGTGTCTGTGAGTACCAATATGTCCTTTCACACTGCTTTGGCCAATTTATTCCCCAAGTCATGAATGGGTAGGAACACCCATAGCTCAACAACATTTAGCAATCGAGGGAATTGATACATTGACAAAACGATGATATCTGTATCTGTAGCCTGAATGACAACTACGCTGTTGGTGTCACAGCTAGCAATGTGAGCAAAGATTCTGGTGTCCACCTCCTCATGGTTAGGGCAGTACAGCTCATCAACACTAGTATGTTCTGTCTGCGTCACATGATTTGCATGGGCGATGACCCCAAGGACCAGGCAGAAATATCAGGCCAGGATGACTCCTGGGACCAACATGAAGCCAGATACAACAGCAGATTGGTCTTGTTACAAGGGTTTGAGAGGAATGTCTTCTAATCAGGGATTTTCATGCTGTCCACTGGACCATACTCTGGCAAGTTGGTATTTGACTCTCATCTCTGGTGTTCGTCCCCATTTTGAATCTTTAACCCAAAATCATATTGATCACCCACGAAATGCACTTCAGTGCAATGTCTGGGTTTCATGTTCAAGAGTTTGTTCCTGTACCTTTCCTGAAGTTGGCCAAATGTACTCGAACCAATGTGTTGAACTGCTGAATGAATGCCATTGCATCAACTACATAAACTGCATCAGATGCAGAAGGAGGCAACTCTTTTAACAGTTCCCATGAGTTGGCAACCTCTGCTTGTAGAATGGATAGATAGCTGGATTTGCAACCTTGCTGCATGGAAAATTAATTCTTCTCTGGCTCAAACAATGAGGGAGAGTACTCAAGCCATTCGTAACTAAATGCCTCAGTCCTTGCCTCATCACTCAGGTACTGTGCGAAACAAAGTGTCCTTGTCACTGCACTCTCCTCGCTGATGACTTGATTCACAGTCTCCATCCTTTTCTTACATTTCTTCAGATGCGTGTTGAATGTTTCTATCTATGGTTGAACAATTTTGTCTGCATTTGTCGTCATGGCAGTATCCATTGCCTCCAAGCCTAGATGTGGCATCTACCAGGGTAGTTGCTACAAGAATCTGACTTGTGGATATGCTCATTACTTTATCTTTCACAAGTGAAGGATCGAATGGGTTTTGCATCTTCTCTTTCACGGTCCGTTTGATCTGCAACACGGCTTCCATGTTGCCTTTCCTAAGCTTTTCGTGGTGGTCAGATTGCAGTGAGGCCATGTGTGACATCTGTTTTACACTTTCAGAGACAGAGGTCATGAATGGTATAGCCTTGATGTACTTTTCTCGTTGTGATTCAGACTGTGTTATACCCTTAAAGAGACTTATTTTGCCTTCCCTATTGTAGATCTGTTCAAGGGCAAGGTCTGTCCACACACCATTGAAGTCCCCTGCAGTTTGGTGAACTTTGAATTTACCATCTGCAAACTCCTCGTGCACTTCTGGTGCTGTTTTTGGAAGCTTTTGCATCTCACTGAGGTAGATCGGAAGGCAGGACATGTACTTACTATGCCCGGAAACAATGGTATAGGGTAGCATATTCTGTACCTCTTGTAAGTGCTGTTGCCACAGCCCAGCTCTCTCAGCATGGATGTAATGTCTTAGGATAAGCACCATGTCTATGTACATGCTCCAAAGATGGGCTGTCACTCCTAATCCCTTCTCAAAATATCCCCAGAGCGACTCCAGTGACTTTAGGCATTTCATGACTTCCTCCATGAGTGCAAAAAAATCGTCCTTCTCTTTCCTGTCATAGGCCTTTCTAAGACTTTCTAGCAGAGATGTAAGAAAAGAAAGTATCTCCTCATTCTTCTCGAACAACAGCCATTTCTCAAATGGCTCCCACTTCAGAATGAAGAATGCGTCACTCAACCATGAATGATAACGGACCATCTTATAATAATCTTTTCCTGTCATGACTTTATTGGCTGTACCATGACCACAGATACCACTAGAAACCAGAATGTCCTCTATGCCACTCTCCTTCATGAAAAATCCAGTAGATCTCAAGAAGTTTTGGGCAATATGGAATTCGCCAAATCAGACAATAACATCCTTGTACTTTTCTGGTTCTTTCCTAACCAACCCATTTACTATGTCATATATTGCCTGGTCACCATCTCAAGACTCATGAAGATGAAGTAGTCCAATGAGGTCTGGACTACATCTGCGTTGGTTGGGTATGTGGAAGCAATGGTCCATAACCAATCTGTGTTGTCTCTGTATGTTACCCAGAACTGTATTCAAAGAAGTTGCTACATGTCAGGCTACCAGTGTCCTTGTCATTTTCACCCATCAACATCTGGGTTGGGTGAATCCTCAGTAGGAACCAAATTATTTCTTGTCAGCTAGAAAGCAAGCTTCCTCCTTGTTATCATGAGGAAGTTCAATATCACGTAATGACCTAGCCTTTCGTGTGTCCTTCAGTGTCAGTTTACTACTTATTGGAATTAATTTGTCTGCTTCACTGATAGTCACTTTCCTGGTTTTCTTAAGTGGCACTGCCCCCACTACCTCCCCACTTCCTTCTCCCTCAAATGTGTACTGATAAATTATATTTGTTGTAGCATCAAGACTACCACCATTTTCTATCTCTGAATGGATGTTCAAGTTATGCAATAAGTACTGGGTAATGCCTTCTAGTGTGATGTTTGTTAGAATGAACAACCCTTCGCTTTCTTCTCGTTCAGAAACATCATTGGCAGCTGTTGTGATGTGGCGCTCAGAATGGGATAATTGATGCAGTGTCTAAATGTGTTAATCATTGTCACAAGGTTTTTATTACTTGTTTGCTTTAGAATATGTCGGGCAACACCAATATGTTTGGGAGGTGGCTGCCTGTTAAAACATCCTACAATATGCTGTGCCAAATTCAGTACCTACATTTCATCATCTTTAGTAAGCTGGACTTTGCCATCTTCACCAAGACACTCATCACCCTCTGTTAGTAACCATGCCAAGTCATTGTACAAGTTGAATGGTACTTGACTAGAGGCACCTTCATATGATATTTCAATTTAATCACTGACCGGGACTGCACACCCTACCTTTTTGAATGTTTTCACTTCAGCCCTCAAGTGTTTTGCCACATGGTATGAACTGTTAGACACGTTTGGGAGCAGTACCTCCTCTTCCTCATCATCTGGAAGCTCACACTCATCTAATTTAGTCTGCAGAGAGACTACTTCTTCACAGAGCTCATTGACGGTCAAAGAAGATGCACATAATATAGTATCTCTACCCTTCAACGTGATGACCTGAATGTCAGACCCAAAGTGCTTCAATAATCGCTTTTTCAACTTATCAGTTCTGTAGGATTTCTTACTGACTACACCCTGTTGAGAGAGAAGTTCCATAAATCTATTGGTCAGCTGGCCAAAGTGGTAGACATGCTTGATACTAAGAAGTCCAGTTGAAATTTCTGAAACAAGCGTGTGGAAGACTTTGTCATATTCAGTGACATCTGTACTATTTCAAGTCTGTTCCGAAACTTTACATCTTCTGTTCATGAAATTGTTCATACAGCTCCAGTGATAGAGGAAATTGTTAGCTGTGAGGACAAGACAAAAATCACCATGGCCGTCATTTTCCAAAAGGACCGCCTCATTCTTCAGCTCCTTTGCCTTATTATGGATTGACTTCTTTCTGTCAACTGTACTGACTAAAGTTAATTTCCTGTTGCCTTTGGAATCGCGTTCCCTTTTACACAGGAAACACACTGCCTTAAAGTCCATTGAACTCTTCCTGCCCTTCCATTCGCCTGATGTTTCTCCTTGCTCAGCTTTAAACCATTTGGCAGATACTAGATTGTCCAAAGTCCGTTTGAGGGTGTAACTACTTCGACATTTTTTGTGACATATTAGTCCTTTTGAAAGGAATTGGTCCTGATTCTGCAGATCATCCCAAAGTCTGATGTAAACGTCATCCTTCCTTATTTTCACTATGATCTTGAATATTGTGATGCCTCTCTTCAGGTTATACAGAGGTCCCTGATTATCTGTTGTAGTTTGGCAGATGGCACATTTCGAATAGTCACTTACACCTGTAGAAAGTTGCTGTTTGTTTCATTTGCCTGTTATCACAGCCACCGGTTCCATCTTTATATGCCAGGGGTCAGTACCTGTAGGATATAAAAAGCCACTCTAAGACTTCATACAATCCACAGTGGAATAAGATTAATAATGTAGCTACCCTTAATATTTCTATAGTCCAAGAGAAAATGCATCCACCCTCCCTAGCGCTGCACAATAGATGAAAAGCATCAACCACTATAGTAAACCATCACTAGTACCATCAATATAGGCGAGGGATAGTGAGCCTACATTATATAGCTAAAGGAGGCATCCAATACCCAACAATCATAGACAAACTTGCGAGCAAAGCAAACCTAAAAGATTGTCATAGTAATGCGTAGGCTCACTACTGCTTGTCAGTATAGATCATAATAGTGAGGGTTTACTGTATAACCACAGGCATGTGATGCCATCAAGGTTAATTCAAATGTGACACTCCTTTCCCAAAAACATCAGAGGGATGCAAAGAACATGTATTGAGTGTGAAAATCTGGATATATCGAGCTTAGAGTAGGAAAAATGTGAATTATTGATAAAGGAGCTAAATTTTCATCTTAAGCCACTTTCCGTAACTTTTTGACTTTTGCTGACCTTATGGATGGTCCAATCGTGTTGAATCATATTTCATATAAAAGCCAACTTTATAACTAAGAGAATGAGTGGTAAATTGTTGCACTCACCCTTGTATCAGTAGATATATGGTCAATTGAATTTCCCTTACTCCCAATTTTTTTTGGTTTTTACAGTTGATGCCCCATTTTAATAAAACATCCCTACAGAATTTGCGCAATCAAAACTACCTTGCTAAAGTCACTTTTCTGGTGGCTAACACCCCTACAGACATGATCATTTTATAGCAGGGCTGTCACTTCAAAATAACTCTTTTGCACATTTCCAGGCCTTGGGTCCCAGACTATTGATACTCAAACTTGTTTATATGTTTTTCAAGTGCTGATTCCAGAAGGTTGCTATTATTCATGATGATTCCTCACATATTTTATGTAAATGTTACTAAACATTTGTGAGCAAGTTCACTTTAGTCCGTACTCAGCTGTCTTGCCCTTTGTTCCCCCTACAAAACAAGCTGTACCAAAAGAAGAATAAGAAAAAGAAGAAGAAGAAGAAGAAGAAGAAGAAGAAAAGAAAAGAAAAGAAGAAAAAAGGAAAACAGATATTTTTCCTGTTAAGTCATATCTATCGGAATTGACATTTACAGTCATTGTTCATGTTGCTGAGTGTTGCTGTTATCTGCTGCAATGGAGTATTGACCCATTTACTTCTCGGTGGGTGAAAACTCTGTACCACATCACGGGGGTTAACGATCCTGGGTACGTGTATAGTCATACTAAAGAGAGAGAGAGAGAGAGAGAGAGAGAGAGAGAGAGAGAGAGAGAGAGAGAGAGAGAGAGAGAGAGAGAGAGAGAGAGAGAGAGAGAGAGAGAGAGAGAGAGAGAGAGAGAGATTATCTATGTTTATGATCTTATTGTATATTGCTGAACTGGTGTATATTATGGGATAGTACTAGAAATGGAAGTGGGCAGTACTAGTGAAAATAATATATTTATTTGGACATCCTAAGCTTGATATTAGTATCGTAATTTTTTCTATTTTGAGCGTATTGATGCTTAGTGCATATAATATAGCTTTTATTTCTTATGTGGAAGCGAAGAGTAATTTTTTAAGTTACTGAAACTAACGGTAAATTATTTTCAAGAAATCATGTTAGTAAGTATCTTCTGAATACGAAGAATTTTTGGCTTTAAAGTACAGGAAGTTGTAAGTGTTGATGTACTCACTATGCCACTGTAGTATGTTTTTGAAGAAAATACTCGGTTCTGGGCTTCAAGTATAATACAAGAAACTATATACACACAGGAGCTATATACACCAGAGCAAGTGAGAGGGACACTAGACTCGTGTGACTAACAAGGCACGATGATGAAGTACGAATGACTACTAATAAAGTATTGTTTTACATTACATCATGGCAAGACTTACCAGGTAGTATCAGGAGGCATGGATTAATTATATAAGAAATGAAATAATGCATATACACATACATGACAGTAATGGAACATAATACATTAGTGAAATATTACATACTACAGTGAGGAATAAATATACAAAATATAGTAAGAATATGCACACACAGCTGGGAATACCTATCTTGTACTCCCTGAACATGCCACAGCCCATAACTACTCCGACCTTGTCCCATCGGTGTGATGTCTGGTCTTGAATTTAAACACACTGGCTGACGGTCAATGTGGCAGGACGGGCGTGGGAATCTTACTGGCACTTGACTTGTTCAGTACAAGTGGCAGCTCGGTGGTCACAGTCCTTGGTTCGGGCTGGCCATTTCTTGAAGAAAGACTTTGGGTGGGGTGGGACTCATGAAGGGGTACAAGCGGCAACTCGGCGGTCACAGTCCTCGGTCCAGGCTTGCCAGTCCTGGAGAAGCACTCTTGCAACCTGGCATGTCCATTTGATTGAGGATAATGGGGCAAGGACTTCACATGGTGAATGCCCCAACATTCCATCAAGTCCCAGAAGTCAGCACTGTTAAACGGTGGGCCTCCATCAGTCCTAAGACGGAGGGGAACACCAACATTTTGGAAGTATCTGCAGAACATCCTGATAACTCTTGAAACCGTTGTATCGGGTCCGCAGGGTATGACCACAGGCAAGCTTGACAATCTGTCCGCAATTACCAGGAATGACTTCCCTGAAAGCTGGAAGAGTCGGAAGGGTTCCTGTTGCTGGCTAGGTTGTACTATCTGGCATGACTCGCAGGCAGTAACAGTGTTCTTGATATCAGAGTCAATGCCTGGTGAAAACACAGTCTGTGTATCTCAGCGCTTCGTCACTTCTACCCCACGGTGGCTGTCATGGAGGCGAGCAAGTATACAGTGATGGAAGGCAGTAGGAATGACGATCCGCTGACCATATAGAACCAACTCCCTGTCAGTGTAGAGACAATCCTGTATCTTCCAGTATGGGAGGACGGAGCTTTGTAGATCAAAACAGTTTGAAGGGAATCCGAAAAAGACATGGGTGAGGAGGCATCAGTATGCGGGGTCTGCTCTTGCTTCAGCTTGGAGCTCTTGTGAAAGGACCTGTCAGAGCCTGTAGAAGGTGATGACTTGTCCACTGTGGTGATGGTGTTACAGGTAATGATGTGTCGTACAGCACACTCAGTCTTGTCCTCAGGCGTGAGCTGGCTAACTGGGGCTCTGGAGAGTGCTTCAGGGATACAGAGCTGCTTCCCAACACTCCACTTGGCCATAAAGACATCAGGCTTGAGCTTCTCCTTCAATCTTTGGAGATGAGGATTCTTAGCTGCGTCTACGGTGTAGGAATTTAGAATAGGCATCAGTGGACAGTGATCAGTTATGTGGGTGGAGTGGGGCAGACCAGACAGGTACACTCTGGACTTGGATGTGGCCCAGAGGATGGCTAATATTTCTTGTTCAAGGTGGTGTATTGGGTCTCGACATCCGTTAGGACACAAGAGCCGCACTGAACCAGATGCATTCATCCTTGGCCGTGGTCCTGGAGGAGGGCGTAATGGATCCCATAAAGCCGTGAGGTATCTGTGTGAAGCACAACTGGCAAGGCTGGGTCGAAGGGCACCAGGACAGGTGGTGAGAGAAGAGCTTCCTTGACACACCCAAAAACCTTGTCGTGTCCTAGAGTCTAGGTGAGAGAGCGTTTGGGACTCACCAGAGGACGTATGGGTTGGGCTATGTCTGGAATGAATTCAGCTAGTTGATTCATCAGGCCGATCAGTCAAGATAGCAAGCTTGGGAAAGTTGTGGATGGCGCTAACTTTATCTACTTCCGCGGAGATGCCGTTTTTAGTGAGAGTGAAGCCACAGAAGTTGACTCTAGGGGTGGCCATGATGAACTTGTACCTGTTTAAGGTGATGCCATGCTCACAGCACCAGGTCAGCATCTGGTGAATCCTCTGCAGGTGTGCGGGAAAGTCCTCGTCAAACAGGAGAATGTCGTCCATGATCTTCACACAGTTTGTAATACCCTGCAGAGCCATGTCACCTCAAAAACAGAAAGCGTTACTGGTGGAAGTAAAGCCTATGGGCCCTCTGCAGTGCTTGAACCTTCTGTATGGCATGATGAAAGTGGTGAGGTGCTGGTCATCCTCGGCGAGTCCCATATGTCAGTAGCTGTTTACAGCATCTGCGGTGGTGAAGAACTTTGCAGATTGTATGACGCTGCAGATGGTAGAGAATAGCGTAAGAGCGGGATGTGCAGGGGCGGGACACTTGACTCGTCAACTTTGTCAATTTCCCTGTGATCTGGACACCGTTATGCTTAGCCACCAGGACCATAGGGAGGCACCATTTAGAGGCCTGATCACCTGCAGGCTCGATAATCCCTTGCATAGGCTAACCATCGAGTCAAGCTCTTTCTTCGCCTGACTCCAAAATGCAAAAGGGATTGGCAGAGGCTTGTGAATAGTGAATCTTCATGGGGTGACTGACTATCTTTTTGAGTGGAGCTGGCTGGAGGTTTGCCTTTGATACTAGGACATCTCTGAACTCGCTAACAAATAAGTCCTGTGCAGCAGAAGATGATGTTGTAGCAAGAAGTGTCAGCTCAGCACATGTATTGATGTGAGAAATGCCAAGGATGGTCAAGTCCTGACAGTGACCAAAGGTTAGGAGGGGTGTCTGAATATCCTCATGTACCTGGATTTTGGCAACGCTAGACTTGTTACCAAGATTCAGGGTAGCCTGAAACTATCCCAAGGCAGGAGACATCTGAGATCCATCAGCAGTGAGTGTAGCCTAGTTGTAGCAGGTAGTGGCTGCAGACTGGTCCTAGGAATCTGCAGCAGCTCAAGGTGGTGGATGCCAATTATGGTGACAGCAGCCCCTGTTTCAGGTAACATCTGAAAGCTTGAGGTCCTGTCATCATGGAAGAGATGTACACTGATAGGCTGGGGAGACCCTTTGGCTGTGCATCTAGGGGTCCTGGCCCAGTGATCCTTTATGGCCACATTTGGTACAGGTACCATCAGCAGCATGGCTAAAAGAAGAATTGAGAATAGGGAAACAACAGCTAGGATTTATGGAGGGAAGCGGCACAACAGATGGAATATTTTGTATAAGGCAGCTGATGGAGAAATTCAGAGAAAAACAACGAGACTTGCACCTGGTTTTCATAGGCCTTGAAAAGGCCTATGACAGAGTGCCAAGACAGGAAATATGGAGATGTTTGAGGGAGAAGATGGTACCGGAAAAGTATGTTAGAATTATTTAGGAGATATATAGGAATGTGTATGCCAGAGTGAGAAGCAGTGTTGGAGAGACAAATGGATTTGAGGTAGGAGTTGGATTACACCATGGGTCGGCACTTAGTCCATTAATCTTCAATGTGGTGATAGATGTAATGGCCGAAGATGTGAGAGAAGCAGTGCCATGGTGCATATTATATGCAGATGACATTGTATTGTGTGCAAAGAGGAGGGAGGATTTGGAGAAGTTGGAGGGATGGAGAGCAGCACTTGATGAGAGAGGAATGAGGATAAGCAGGTCAAAGACCGAATATATGTGTGCCAACATTGCTGAGGATGGTGGACATAGCATAAGAATGGATGGGAAAGAAATAAAGAGAGTACAGAAGTTCAAGTACTTGGGGCTCATAGTAGAGGCTAGTGGAAGCATGGATCAAGAAGTGATAGACATTGAATTCAGGCATGGAATAACTGGAGGTCTGCATCTGGTGTTCTCTGTGACAAAAAAGTACCACTGTGATTGAAGGGAAAGTTTCATAGGACCGTTGAAAGACCAGCTATGTTATATGGAATAGAAACAGCAAATATGAGGAAGACAGAGGAGAAGAGGATGGATGTAACAGAAATGAGAATGTTGAGGTGGATGTCTGGAGTAACAAGGAAGGATAGAATTAGGAATGAGTATATAAGAGGATCGACAGAGGTGAATTATCAAAGAAAATACAGGGGGGAAGGCATAGATGGTATGGACACCTGTTACAACGGGATGAACACCATGTTGGAAGACATACGGTGGAGATGGAAGTTCGGGGTAGAAGGGGGAGAGGAAGACCAAGAAAAAGATGGCGTGATTGTATAGGGGAAGACTTACGATGGAAGGGTATTGATGAAAATGAAGCACAGAAAGAGATAGATGGAGATGACTCATTCACAACAGCGACCCCATATAAAAATGAGTTAAAGCTGAGAAGAAGAAGAAGAAGACCATCAGCAGCATGGCACCTTCCTGGATCTTGCCGGCAGTTGCAGGACTGGCATGAAGAACTGGGGGAAGAATGTGTAGGCGGAGCCTGCTGGGAGGAGGCCGTCTTCTGCTGTTCTTGTTCTTTCTTGCACACAGAAACGGCACGGAGTTGACTTGGCGAGGCATGAATTGCTGAAGCTGTTGTACGAGCAGCTTCGAATGACCTACAGTACGTGACAAATGTGTGTAGGGATGCAGCTGCATTGAGAGAGATAAAGCGTTGTGCAAGGTCCTGATCTCGTATTCCCATTTGGATCACCATACTCAACTGTGTCTCAGCACACAGAATGGGATCGCTGGAAAACAGGTCTGCCTCCTCAGCCAGGTTTTTAAGGTTGACATGAAAGTTGGTGAAGGACTCGCCATCATGCTGTTTACTGTGATCTTGTAAGCAGTCTAGCACTTCATCCATGGTGAGAAAGGTGTCTGGAGGGATGTCAAATGTGTGCTTCAGAACATTTTGTCAAGTTAAGGGAGCTGCACGTTCAAAGCTGTATGAGCCACCTACAACGCCACTGGCGAAAAACTCGAAACTTTGCATCAGCTTGCAGAGTGGGTGGAGTCTGTGGCACTGGTTTGCTTGGAGGAGGAGCAGCAGCTTTGAGCATAGCCGTGAAAACAGGTATGGCAGATGGATGAACAGGATGGCTGTGAGTTGCAGGAGGAATCACAGGAGGTACTGGTGTACCCTGGGAATTGACACCAGTAGACAAGTCCATTGAGGCATTGGGTGGTTAGGTACAGTATGTGTGGGTGGGCCAGTTGTGGGCTGGGGAGCTGTGCCACTCCACATGTGTGACATTATATATAAGAGTGCTGTAAATCATACATTTTCCTCCCAGCGTTTTAAGTCATCGTGGTGAAGTCGGTGTTGCTCAGAATCTTGTAGGAACTGCAGAAATTGAATGATATCATCGCTGCTAACTCGTGTGGCCTTAACATTGTGAGTTAGCAGCAGTGGGAGGCTGTATGCGGCAGCCTCTGCCTCATAATGAATCATGGGGCCTCTTATTCTTCATAAGAATTGGTGAGGAAGTGGTACAGTTCTTCTAGGGCATTTGGGGAGTCTCCAGAACGGGCAGAAGAATGAGAATCTGCCATTGTGCAGTACAGAAAGTTAGATAAGACTCAGTGTGAGTAAAATCCAGGAATATAAAACAGATTGTTGGGTAGAGTGTAGAGAACAGTGTGTGGGATACGCCTCTAACACTGCGCATGAGTGAGGAACGTGCAGGCGAGCCCGGATGGTGGTTCTCAGGCGGGGAGATATGTGGCAATGAAAGTTCATTCAAGCCAAGAATATCAGGACAACCTCTGTGTTGGGTTGACAGCCCTGCTTCCCACTCGCGTGGCCATGTTGTGCCTCTTACATTTGGCAAAACCCGACTCAAACGATACCATTCCGGACACTTATGTTGATGGTAATCTTACCAAAAATTTAAGAAGAGTGTAAATTTGATGTGTTTGAAAATGTATGCATAGCAAGATGCGAAATATAGTAATTGGCATACTTGAATATCATTATGTAATTGTCATCGGTGCTTCACGGGTAGTGAAAGGGTGGGAGAGAGGGAGGGAGATGGAGGAACCTGATGCTATGTACGTACGGGCAAGTGGGGAGCAGGGCTGCCAATCCAACAAGGAGGTTGTGCTGATATTCTTGGTTTGAATTGCTTGTAATTGCATCAGTCGTCATGTAGACTTAAGGGGAGTTTACATGGTCAAACGGTTCGTCGAACGCAGTTCGACAGACAGTGTTTGAAGTGATGTTCGAACATGTGAATGGGGTATTTGCTTGTCGAACACGTTCAACAAACATGTTCGACAACCAAATACCCTGTTCACACGTTTGAACATCACTTCAAACACTTGTCTGTCGAACCGCGTTCGACGAACCGTTTGAATGTGTAAGCCCCCCTTTAGGGAAAGGGTGCACGTGATGACTCCTTGATGAAGAAGAGAAATGGCCTTTCGGTAGCAATACATATGCACAAAAAAACACAATACCCCACAGGGGGGTTTATACACTGCACTGAGTCACTGTCCTACACTTGTGAAGGACTATACATTGCGTTAAAAAATGTCTTACACTGCCCGTTAATCTGAAAGCAAAGTGTTGTGGGGGTTCTAATGAGTAGACTAATTATACATAGTTTGTCTCTCACTATAAGGAAACAGAACCTGAAAAATTTTCACTGCAATACTCACTGCACCAGTGTGTGTATTGATATACACACTATACTACAATAGCAGGTTCTTGAAAAAACACTCAATTCTGGGCTTAGAGTATAATACAAGAAACAATATACACAGGAACTATATACCCCAGAGCAAATGGGAGAGACACTAGACTCTCGTG
>JAXCGZ010005661.1:392500-397500 GCA_037179515.1 Halocaridina rubra
TTTCTTACCAAGCTTCAAACTATGACCTCTAGTTCTAGAGCCAGCCATATCAAAATATCGATCCCTATTCACTCTATCATAAGCATGAAGGAATTTAAAGACTGTCACCATATCCCCCCTCAATCTTCTAGCTTCGAGTGATGGTAAGTCTAATTCCCTCAGCCTCTCATCATAACTGAGATTGTGTATTTCTAGCATTCGTTTCGTGGCATGTCTTTGAACTTTTTCAAGCTTAGCTATGTGCTTTTTCAAGTGTGGATTCCAAAAGGGGGCTGCATATTCGAGATTTGGCCTCACATAGGTTACAGAAATATTTCTGGACATTTCCTTGTCCATGTGCCTGAAGACTACCCCGCATAACCCCTAATTCTAGGACTCTTATAGATCTGATAATAACAAATAAAGTGGAAAGTATACCCTATTGGGACGTAGTTCCCTGCCCAATTGCAGACCACGAGCTGAACATTGCTATGCTAAACATAAACAAGCCGAAAAGGAAGCCTCTCCTCAAGACATTCCGGTGTCTAAAAAATTACTCCCATGATATCTTTTGTGAAACATTAATCAACAACACAAATGCACTTAATAGAATTAAATACACAGATAACGTCGATTTGCAGGTTGAGATTTTAACAAAAGTCTTCCTTGAATGCTTAGATAGTTGTGCACCCATTGTAACAAGAAAAATAACCCGCCCCTCAGCCCCCTGGCTAACTAATGACATCAAAGAGGCAATGCAAATCAGAAATCAAATACAAAAAGAGCTAAAAATGAATAGATATGATATGACTCTCCGAGAACGTTATAAAACAGAAAAGAAACGTGTCTGATCTCTCATCAGTGTAAGTAAAAAAGACTTTTACAAAAAACAATTTAATGTCTCTAGACATGATACAGCAGCAACATGGAAAGTGATAAGAAGCATGATACCAAATGAAAAGAGTACCTCAGAAAGTTATGAAAATATTACGGAGTTGAAAGACAAAGCAGATAACTTTAATAACTATTTTGCTAACGTTGGCAAAAATACATATGAAAAAACTCAAGAAAACATCAACTCAGTGAATATGAGTAATTGCTTAAATGACAATTCTTCCAATGAAAACACAAGAGAGTACTTCATGATAAATTCTATCGATTGTGTTACCCCAATTCTTACCATAAAGAGCCTAAGAAACTCTGGCTCTTATGGTTCAGATGGTATACCATTTCAGTTCATCAAAGATGCTCTACCCATGATTGCATCCTATATTCTAACTATTATGAACACTTCCATTGTTACTAAAAAGTTTCCTGACTCTTGGAAAATATCACATGTAATACCTCTGCATAAAAAGGGGGACAGAGAAGATGTGACAAACTATCGTCCCATTTCCCTGCTACCCATTTTCTCTAAAATATTAGAAAAAATTGTTGCATGCCAACTTATGTCATATTTAGAATCAAATAGACTACTAACGATTAGCCAACATGGTTTCAGACCAAAACTCTCGACGGAAACTGCACTGCTTAAAGTTACGAATAGTATATATAATAATATAGATATGAAAAAAATATCTATACTAATTTTGTTAGACTTATCAAAAGCCTTCGACAGTGTAAACCATGAAATTCTTTTAAGTAAATGTATTAACTTAAATATTGATCCAAGCTGGTTTAGCGAGTATCTATCTAATCGTAAACAGTCCATACGTCTTAACAACATTATCTCTGTGCCAAAAGATGTATCATTTGGTGTTCCACAGGGATCAGTACTTGGTCCTATCCTCTTCTCCATTTACGTAAATGATCTATCTATCTTTCATTTCTGACTGTCTAGTCGTACAATATGCAGATGACACTCAACTACTCCTTAGTGGTGATATTAATAACCTCCCAGAGCTAACTTTAAGAGCAGAAAACACTCTGTCAAAAATTAAAACCTATTTCCAAGAAATTGGGCTGTTAATTAACGAAAGTAAAACACAGTGCATATTTATTGGTTCAAGGTTCCACATAGCACAAATTCCAGAAAACACAACAATTAATTTTTGCGACAATATTATCACACCTAGCAAAACAGTCAAAAACCTAGGAATTCACTTTGATAACCACATGTTGTTTGATTCCCACATAGATAAAGTATGCAAAAAGGTTACAGGAACATTAATGTACTTATCACGTATAAAAGACAATTTTGAGACTACCACTCGAATAACTGTTGTTGAATCTCTAGCCCTAAGTCACATTAATTACTGCACAACTGTTTGGGGATCTACCACTAAGACTCAGATAAACAGAATACAGAAGCTTATTAATTTTGCAGCTCGAGTTGCCCTGGGAGGAATAAGAAAATATGACCACATCACACCAGCTCTCAATAAACTTGGGTGGCTGCGGGCAGAAAATAAGGTCGCTTATGCTATTTATGTTTTTGTATTCAAAATTTTGGACCATCATTATCCTAGCTGGCTATTTGATTTAAAAACAGTCAGGGATACAAGGGGAACCAACACAAGACAGAGCAGTGAGCTCTTTATTCACAGAACAAACACAGAAGCAGGTTCAAAGATGATCACTATCAAAGGGCCAACACTCTGGAATAATATTCCAGAGCATCTTAAAAATGCATCCTCCTTCACAGCTTTCAAAGGCAAACTATATAGTTTTCTTTTGGACAAATAGTTGCTGCTCATTAAGAACTAATTATTCTCATTGTAAGGAAACAAATATGGAAATGATGCCGATAATAACGATCCTGTATCTAGTGGCATACTTACTACTTTATTATTAACATTATGGTTAACATTTTTATTACAGCATTATTATTTTCTATGAAAGCTATATTTAATTTAACTATATGTCTAACCCTCTTATTTATTAGTTTAATTACATGTCTACTTATAAGTTACTATTAATGTTGAATAACCATTGTACAAAATGGAAATAAATGTTTTGATTTTGATTTGATTTGATACTGTTGTGAATCCTATCTTTTAATTCTACTGCCTTACCAGCTAATCCATCAGCATTTGTGTATAACAATCTTAATGAGGCCCCATCCCCTGATCTTCTGTCATTATCTTCTTTATCTCTCCTTTGTCTGGAAGAACTCTGAAATGAAAATTTTCTTCTCTTCATTTCTTTCCTCATTTAACCTTCTTGCCTCTTGCAACAAGTTTTTGATCTTTCCCATCTCTTCGTGTGTTCTGTATCGTCTAATGTGTGTGTATGTGTGTGTGTGTGTACATTTGTATATATATATATATATATATATATATATATATATATATATATATAGATATATATAGATATATATATATATATATATATATATATATATATATATATATATATATATATATATATATATATATATATATATATATATATATATATATATATATATATATATATATATATATATATATATATATATATATATATATGTATGTATGTATGTGTGTGTGTGTGTGTGTGTGTGTACACACAATTAATCCATTATATTAACTATAATATTATCCACGATAATATTTCTAGGACATCAGATTAGACCAACTCACGTCGCAAGCTTGTGATCCGAGTTTAAGTCCCTTGATATCCTAAAAATATTTTCATTGATAATAATATTGGAAATATCACGAATTAATCGTGAAAATATATACTTAAGGCCACGCAAAACTTTATCAAGTTTATTAAAGGCTGATGGGAGATGTGTCTGCAAGTACTGGTTGTGCTATGGAATTCAGACTTTTGTCTGTTGTAGTGGTACATTTGGTTAAGGCAGCATGATTTTGTAGCTTGCAACGCGAATTCGGGGACCCTGATGTCCTAAAAATAATTTCATATATATATATATATATATATAAATATATATATATATATATATATATATATATATATATATATATATATATATATATATATATATATATATATATATATATAACACATGTTATTGTTACTATTTTGGATGGTCAGTTCATGCTGTTTATATATTTAATGTTATTGATTTTATTTTGAATTATTAATTTGTTTTCTTATCTTATAATTTATGAACATTTAATTTAGCACCATTGATTTCATATGGACGAGGAAGGAAATACTGAACATCATTAACACTTCTATTCGCCTCGCCCTTTATTACCCGACAAGAGGCATTCACAGTGAATTACAGAAACATTCCATCCTGAGAAGATAAATGAAGGCAAGGGCAAGGGATAGTGATGACACTAGAGCCTGACTATATGCCTACCATACAGCTGGAGCCCAATCCCCCTTTTCTGTCGAGTGGACTCAGTGATCTCTAGGAATGGTTGTATAATCAGGTAGACCTATAGGAAATCAAAACCCTCCCACTTAATAGCCCAATTTGCACGGTAGCGACATGAGGCTGTGAAAGCCAATACAACCCTGGACCAGGATCGAACTGGGGACAGTATATTACCAGTCCCAGTCGTTACCATTGCTCCACAGTGAAGCATTTACTGAAATGCCACAGAGTAGAATGTAAAATTTCGACAATTTATTTATATATTTTATAATATATATCCTAATTAGGCTTCATTTGTAAGGTAAAATATACATTCATTAACGCGCAAATGGCGTCCCACCTCAGTTAATTGCTATTTGTTTTTAAACAATTATTCAAAAAAGTTTTGACTTATTAAGAGAAAATATGACCGTCATTCAGATAATAATAAATATCTCCCAGTCGCTTAAAATAACGCATTAGGTGTTAATATTCTGTTGGCAATCATTGAAAACTAGGCTTTACACACGTAGGATATAAAGGTGAATGTGCTGTGCATTGTTAAAGTTGTGGCTCAGGTAATCTATTATGACAAATTTATCATGATATGAAGTATTTTGTGCCGTTTGTTTTGCTTTTGCCTCACGGAAATTAAATGATAGCAGACTTTAATATTAATAAGATGTTTTATACAAATTTAGCGCATCCCCCTTTTGTAAACCCGATAATGTTTAGAGCTAACATTTTATATAGTGCAGAGCAAATCTTG
>JAXCGZ010005661.1:402500-430000 GCA_037179515.1 Halocaridina rubra
AAAGCCATATGAACGTTGTCATATCCCTTTTTCCAACTGATCAGGTTAATGGGCTCCACTTCCAGGTAATGAATGTATCTCCAGCTTTCAATGGCTCACGTTAGACATTTGCTCAGATTCTGTCAACAACATGAATAGGTTCACTGTCTCCAACTTTAAAGCCGAAGGGATAAGCCACTCAGCAAACTGTATCTGGAGAAGAATGAAGAACAGTTATAAAATAAAAATATACTTTGCAAGGCTTTCTCCCGTGCTCTCCATTAAAAGATATCGTACCATCCTGCGCGTGTGCTTGTGTGCGTGCCTATATATATATATATATATATATATATATATATATATATATATATATATATATATATATATATATATTATATACTGTATATATATATATATATATATATATATATATATATATACGTATATATATATATATATATATATATATATATAGTAAGCTCAGTTATGAGGAAAGGCTGAAGGCAATATGCTTATTACCACTTGAAGCTATGTCGTATGATCCCACTAGTTGACATCAGTGTCGTGGTGTAATCCCACTGAGTGTCACCAATGTCGTGTGGGCACTATTTCGCACGAGGGTTATAAACAGGGTGGGATTTTCATCTCACTATTTTACACCAATAATTGTGGTGTTCTTTCTTTTGGTAGCGTGGTTGGTGATAAGCCTCTTCTTTACATGTATTTATTTCTAGGTTACACTTATTCCTTCAGAGCTCCCATTACTACAGTTCCTGTCACGAACGATTCCAGATTCTCGCCCCCAAGGGGGAGGCTAGCTAAGCTGTGGACGTTATGTCTGCTCCTGACAAGGCCCGATCTCTGCCACCCGGCACATTCAGGCATCTTTAATATGCCTCGTGAAGCTATAGGCATCTTTAATTACCTTACGACAGCTAGAAGAAAGGGGGGGGGGTAGGGTAATGTTTTCCAAATTCATTCATGGTTTTGAGATTTGATATGGAACGATTATTTGATATGGGTGGCTGTAGAACTCACGGTCACAGTTGAAGCTCAGTATGAAAACTACTTTAATTTCATTAGTGAAGAATAGTTGATCACTGGAATTCACTAAGCGAGGAAACGGTAAATGCTAAATATTTTCATAGTTTTAAGGAAAGATATGATCACGGTTATTGAGTTAAATATGGAACCGATGTGGAGACGGGGAGTTACGAGCTTAGGACGATTTCTTGTGAACACAATCGGATAAATGTATTAAAGTAAACACACACATACGCACACACTTGCATACACACACACATGGGGACAAACGCACATTCACACTCACACACGCTATAAAAGCCTGTCATGGATTATATCATACTACATGATATTGCTTTCTCATCATACACATATTGTGTTGGCAGCCCTCAGCTGTTAGTCATTTTATGAGAGGATTGCTGGAGGTATCGCTCAACGTTTAATAAAAAGATGACCTTGATTGATGTCTGTTGTATGCATGTATTAAAATGTTATTTTTGATAGATGCGGTAATTACATTTATTTAATTTAATTATCACTTTATTATTATTAGTTTTATGTATAATGATAATTAAATAATTAAATATATTAGTGTATTTATTTTGTTCTTATTTGAGCTTAACTGGATAGTTATTTGCACCATGAATGGTGTACACGTGTTAGGCTTTCAATGGAAATGGAAGTGTGTGTATCCCCACACCACACACACACACACACACACACACACACACACACACACACACACACACACACACACACTATATATATATATATATATATATATATATATATATATATATATATATATATATATATATATATATCTGAACATGAAATGCATTTTTAGGCTTTTGAGGGCTGCATTTAATAGTTAGATATTTATAAAGAATAAAGCTATGTGGAAAAGTAAAGTGAGCCTGAGAGATGCCTATTTAACTTGAGCGCTTAGAAGCAGATAATTGAAATAAACAAGATACCTCTACAGGGTGAGCTTGCCCATATGGATTTCAGAGATATAGGTAGAGCAAAATTTACCTAAATGGATGAAGTACATTAGCGCTTGACAAGTTGAAAGGCAAGCAAAGTGTAATTGGAGAAATGCAAATTATGATGTGGAGCGTAATTTAACGTCGTGTTCTGTGTTTTTTCCATTTCATGATAAAAGGTCAAGGTATTATTAGAGAAGCTGGGTCACGGCTGTCAGGTATGTGTTGTGCAAGCAAAGAATGGAAGTTAATACCTATGGATGAGAAGATATATAATAATATTTATTTCCTGTTTAGTTTGTTTCTTTAATCTTTTTACTACCTTATATGATGGTTTCCTCTCTTTCTTCTCTCTTATTTTCTTGAGTGGTTGTCAGTGACGAAAAACTTTTCTTTTTATTGTTAGATAACAACATGATTAAGTCATGCGAAAATAATCATATTTTTGGTCAAATAATATTTATCAGAATATGACAAAAATAAATTTTGATATATTTTGTTTAATTTTAGCGATTTTTTTTTTTAATTATTATGGCCCTCCATTATCTTCCGAACGTCTATATTCAAAATAGTATTAATATATTTCCTCATTCATTCTCTAATTACTTCGTTTATTCTTTAATTCTTTGTCTTTTCTTTCCTTTCTGTTATTTATATATGAAAAGTATGTAAAAGAAAGAAAACTTTGGAGCTGTCATTTCTTTATGATCTTTTTGCTTTTGTGTAGCAGCCCTTGCATGTATTTATATATTTATGTATGTGTGTATGTATGTATGTGTTAGTAATTACCTAATTGTAATTATATAATTGTGCTTACGGGAAAGAGCCTCAAGCTCTTAACTTCCCGTTTCCAGGTCCGTTCCATTTTGTACTTAGTGACACTCATCACATTCTTAAAAATATAATTTGAGTTAGCATTAACTACATCCTCACTTAGCGAATTCCAATTATCAACTCCTCTCACACTAAAAGAGTACTTCTTTACATCCTGCAAAGAAGACTTCTTACGAAGCTTGAAACTATGACCTCTAGTTCTAGTGCCAACCATATACAAATATCGATCCCTATCCACTGTGTCATAACCATGAAGGCATTTAAAAATCGTCACCATATCCCCCCTAACTCTTCTAGCTTCAAGTGATGATAAGTCTAATTCCTTCAGCCTCTCCTCATAACTGAGATTGCGTAATTTTGGCACCAGATTCGTGGCATGTCTTTGAACTTTTTTCAGATTACTTATGTGCTGTTTTAAGTGTAGATTCCAAAAGGGGACTGCATATTCAAGCTTTGTCCTCACAAAGGTATATAAATATTTCTGAATATTTCCTTGTCCGTGTGCCTGAAGGCTACCCTTACATTTGCTAAGAAATCATATGCTGCCCTTACTATGCCATTTATATGCATTTCTGGAGACAAGTCGGCCAGTATGTTTACTTTTAGATCTCTCTCATTCTCTATCTCTTAAGTTCAGCTCCTGCCATTAAGTAGCCAAGCTTGTGCCTTCTTGCACTTGTACCCATTCTCATTTCCTTTCATTTAGAAGTATTGAATTTCATTAGCCATTTTTATGACCACTGATGCAGACTATTCAGATCTTCCTGAAGTTCTCTACCATTGTTCTCGTCTCGTACCTTCTTCACATTCTTTGCATCATCTGCAAACATATTCATGAATGAATTTACAGACTGTGGTAAGTCAATTACATATACAAGGAACAAAAGTGGCCCTAAAACTGAACCCTGTGGAACTCCACTACAAACTTTTCTCCATTCAGACACTGAGTGTCTTACTCTAACCCTCTATGCCCTTCCTTCTAGGTAAGTTTTTATCCTATCCAAGACATTTCCAGCTATTCTCTCCATTGCTTGCATCTTCTTAATAAGTTTCCGATGTGGGACTGTGTCAAATGCTTTCTGGAGTCTAGGAATATGCAATCTGCTCAGCCTTCTCTTTCCTGTAAGATTTGGCTTACCTCATCATAAAATTCTAATAAGCTTGTTACTGTTGATCTACTTTCTCTGAAGCCAAGTTGTCTCACTGACAAAAAATTGAAGGATTCCATGTGAAGAGAGATGTGTTTTCTTGTTAATTTCTCCATAACTTTGCAAACAGGTCTATAGTTTAGAGCTGTATCCCTTCTTCTTTTTTGAAAATAGGTACCTCGTTCGTTTGTTTCCAGCATCTTGGAATCTCCCCTGATTCCAGCGACTTTCCAGATATGATACTTAGTACCACTAATATCAATTTAGCGTATTTCTTAAGTGCATAAGGGGATATATCATCAGCACCTGTAGCTCTATCAGCGCTTTGCATACATCTGTGGCTGAGAAGATGATGTTCTCTTATACTGGCCCATGAGCTCCTATCTCTGCAATCTGAGGTGATGGAGTATATTCTGCTGTAAATACTGACTGAAACTTCTTGTTCAATTCTTGGCAGATCTCTTCATTCATCGCAATGATGATTCCATCTACTCTCTTTAGCTTTAAAGTCTGTTGTTTTACCTTCAGTTTTCCTCTGATAAAACTGTGGAAAAGTTTGGGAATTTTTTTAGCCTTCCTGGTGATATTCCTTTTATAGTTTCTCTCTGCCTTTCTTCCTTTGTTTAGGTAATAATTTCTTGCTCTTGTGTATGCATGTATGTATGTGTGTAGTGACAGTCTATGAACAAAATAGGTTGGCTTTCAAATGGCAACAAGGGTTATTAATTTAAGTTCACTTTCGAAAATTTGCGGTTGAAATAATTATCATACGTTCTCGTATTTTTCAGTACTGATGCTGGAAATAGCAAGAGTAATGAGTCGGTAATGGAAAGTTTAACTGGTTTATAGATTTAATAGTGTAGTTTCGAAAGTATTTTTTTTCAATATACCTCCTCCTCCTCCTCCTCCTCCTCCTTTTTCTTTTTTCTTCTCTCCTCGTTTTTTTTTTACTTTTGTATTTCTTCTTCTTCTTCTTCTTCTTCTTCTTCTTCTTCTTCTTCTTCTTCTTCTTCTTCTTCTTCTTCTTCTTCTTCTATGTACAGGACACGAAACATGTTGAGCTCATAGGTCCGGCGTAACTGTTCAAAGAATTGTCTTCTTTTTCATTTTTGTTTTCACATCTTTATGGGTAGAATTTTCTGACAGCGTTAATTCTTTACTCTGAAAATGTGTGGCTAAACTTTTTTTTTTTAAAGTTCTTGATTGTTTTCTTCAAGATTTCTTTCGTAAATTGTGGTGATACCTTTTTGGTGTTGTATAATGTTAATGCATTTCGATAGTTTCTTTGCATTTTATGCCAAATGGTGATTCAGCGATTACAGTTGTATTTCTTTGATAAATGATTAATTACGCAGTAAAAAGCGAATGAAGGAATTATTCATGATAAATAATTTGTAATTGATGAACACTTTGTTTCATATCAATGTTAGAAGCAAAGATTCATGTGAAGAAAATGTGTTTTTATGAACTTTTATGACTGTTCCAATGTCCTTGTATAAAATGTCTGTAAATTGGGGACGGATGAAAGAAAATGTGTATGTTTTGGTAAGATTTACTTTGACATTTCCAAATAAGACTGGAATTAGTTTTTAATTTAATATCATAAGTAAATGAAAATAATTTAAATTAGAAAAAGCAGAGCGATATCTTTTTTTTTTCTTTTTGAGCTGTACTTGTACCTCATTTAAAGGGATATGTTGACGAAAGTAAAATGCTTTTTATATTTCTTCTTTTCAATGCGTGTATTATTGTATCCTTTTTTCCATTTTTCCTCGCATTCTCCTTTCAAGTCTTATATATATATTTTTACATTTTTGTCTGTTCTTCCTCCATTTACGTATCTTATATTCTCTTTTATCTTTCGAGGCCAAAGACTCCTTTATCTTTGTGGAATTACTCCTGATGGAGAGCTAAGCCTTAAGCAGCATTTTTTCTTTTCTTTTCATGAGATCTGCTGGACTGGCATTTTCCCTTATCGTTGCTCAGGCTCATGAAGATAACGTTTCATTATTGATATTACCTGTTTGATAGAGTACTCCTGCAGTTCGGGAAGTTGACAGGGTATGCAACTCGAGGGACGCTACTACCTTCTTCTTTATATCCCAAATGGCTCTGGCATAGAGTCCAACTTCCTTTTCGAGTTGCACTCGGGACCTCCTGTCTACATAGCCGGGCGCTGTATCCACGGAGCTACCACGACATTGAGTGAATTAAAAGTTTCAGCATTTCATTATATACATTTCATTTATATTCAACCTATAATGGAATTTTTTCCAGCATTGTAACGCTATAAATAAGGTGTTGATATAATTTGTTATCTTGAAAACAACCCCCCCAAAAAATATATAAATAAAAGAAGAGAAAAAAACCCTGGGCCTGGTTTCAAAATTTTAGCCATCGATACCATATTTGGGCAGGAAATCTCACAGTGATTAACTGAAAGACAAATGTTTATAGTCTTCAAAAATGCTTAATAGCATTTTATATCTCTTAGCCTTCCCTGTGATATCGGCCTATTCTTTGGTATGACTTGTGATTTTTCGTCGCGTGACTTGCAGATATATTTTCTTTCTTGTGGCACAAAACATTACCTTTAGTAGGGCATTTTATATTTCAAAATGAAGCTTAAGAATAGGACGTTTTAGAATAACATAGCATGTTTAAATATCTGATCATCTATATATAAGAATGAAGCTGGAAAACTGGTAGCAGTTCCAAGCAATGTTACAATGCAAGATGTGGTCCTAGAAAATAGAAAACTTAAAATGAACTGAAAATTATGAGGACAAAAACAAGTGATATAAACTGCATAATTCACCAGGCATCATTTTACGTTCGCTCATCAATACATGAAAACTGTGCAACATCTCCATGGCCCTATCATCCATCTGATGTTACTGAAGAGGCCATGAATCTACCATATCTCCTGCAACAGTTCTTGACTGGTGTTCTCATTGGGGAACCTGACAATGAAAGCCCATCCAAAAGAGTAAAATAACTAATGCAATCTCTTGGTCAGGAACTGATCTGTGCCACAACATGGGGAAGGCAGAAACTTCCAAAATATTTCTTGCTTCCATGTGCTATCAGAACATTAACAGGTAATACTGAATTAGTCCATATGGTAAACAAGCTAGGACATGGTGTATCATACTCACAACTTGAAGAAAATGACACAACCCTTTGGCTACAGAAATTAGCTGCTACACAGAATCAACAGGTGGTCTTACCTACTACTTTGCAGCAAAGTATTTTCACAGTTTTGGCATGGGATAATATTGTCATACTTGAGGAAACCCTGACAGGCAAGGGAACCACCCATCGTGTTAATGGCATTGCTGTACAACCAAAAATATTTGATTCTCACCTTCCAAAACCTGCTCTTCCAACTGTTGATTAGAAAAGAAAAACTATTTCTGCTGAACACACTGAGCTGCAAACTTACATTGCTGGAAAGAGAGCTGGTCTACAACCATTGCAGACCAGTACAATGAACAGTAAGGAAGCCTAGAAGCTGCAGACACTGCTCACAGTATCAAACTCATCTGGATTTTTCACAGACTTTCAGCTGTTGGAAATGCAAGCGTCCCAAGCTGGACCGGATTCAACATAAAAATTATAAATGACATCTCAGTCATAGAAGACCTTCTGTGTTACCTCCCAACAATAAATGCCCCTGCAACTGATCTAACAGCAGCCTTTGAAATTTTGAATGCCAGTTAATGTCATTGTCTTAGATCAAGCCATTTTTGCAAAAATATATGAGATTACCTGGAGACACAGTGTTAAATATGCCAATGTAATTATCAGGATGGGGACATTCCATACCATCTGCAGTGCTCTCACTGACCTAGGAAAGAGGTTTTAAGATGCTGGCTTATGTGATATATGTATTGAATCTGGTGTTGTTGCAGAAGGTTCTGTTAATGGGGCTCTTGAAGGTAGAATATGCAACCGAGCTGTAAGAGTTCACAAGCTTGTGTATGAGGCTTTGATGAGGTTAATTTGGGAACAGTTCATGTCACAGGTGGAAGCAGTTGAACATGAGTACCTGAAAGCTCAAGACACCCTAGCCAAGTTAAGCAACACAAATCTAAAACAGGAAGATATTTCCAATTTCTTGCAGACTCAAAGCTTTATAGAACTCAAGACAATTTGGTCACAGTTGCTTGACCATTTTCCCAAGTCAAATGCCGATCTTTCAGTGTTTTTAATGTCTTACATTGACGTAGTTGAGGACATTATTTTTGGCTTGATTCGTGCATCGCATGAAGGGAATTGGGAGCTCCATGTGCATGCCATCAGAGCCCTGAGTCCCTGATCCTTTGCATATGACAGGACAAACTATGCCAAATACCTCCCTTTTTATTATGCCCAGATGTCATCATTAACGAACATGCATCCAGAAGTGTACGAAGCCTTCAGAAATGGTTGCTTTCTGTGCAGATGTCAAGTAATAACCATTTTGGTAATCTTCCAGTAGATCAGACACTCAAAGCGACAGTGAACAGAGACACTCAGACACCAGGAGGCACATCCAGATCCAGTCTAAAGTCAGGGGCAGTCAAGCGTTATTGCATAACATATGAACACAGAGGTGTATTTTTGGGTCAGTTAAGAAATGTGATGCAGGAGAATATAACAAAGCCACTTCATCATGATCTCCAGCAATCAAGAATTGATAAGGATGAAGAGGCAATTTCACTAATAGTCAATCTTACTGACTGCCTGATAAATCCATTTTCCAGTCAACAGGACATTGTCCGCATCTTAACAGGAAAGGCTGCCACTCCAGAGGTTGCTTCAGATTTACTCAATGCTCTAGATGTTGGAGAAAAATGATACATTTAGTTTAAAAAAGAAAGGCTAGAATGCAACCCACCTGTTACACAATTCTTTGATACTATAAAACACAATAAACTGAAAACCTTTAGCATCTTGTGTAAGAAAAGAGAAGTGAAGACACAAACTGGGAGAGCATTCATACTGAAGGCAGACAGAAAACTGTCTCGGAGCATCATTGTTATGGGCCAAGTTCGAAACCTACATATGGCATATATACTTACCTATCCTCTTGGACCAATGCCATGGGCTCTAGCAACTCCAGAGGGTTTACCAAAGAAGACAAACAAGGCAATCCTAGCCATCACATTGCACAAGGATGCAACACCAGAAGAGGAATTGTCATTATTTTTAGTGTCTATAATTGACGGTATAATGGTAGTGCAGAAGATGAAAGGAGATCATAAAAATTTTGGAGATATTGTATGGACAGTCTTTGCAATGGCACTGAAGGATAATAATAATAATAAATCTTTATTTCCAAAGTACATTGGGTATTCAAATAAGATGCATATATATTCCAGATAGACACCTGTGGTGTACGATATAGACATACTAAAACAAACAAATCATAAAGATGAGTGTACTATTAAAATTTACAAGTAAAATCTTCCTTTAAGAGTAACTTCTTAAGATTATATTTAAAAGTATACACTGAACCTGCATTTTTTAGTTCTCTGGGAAGCTGATTATATAAATGAGGTCCACGAATGTTTATATCTCTTGAGCCAATATCAGTTTTAGACCTTCGTACTAATAAATCTTCCCCTTGACGGGTAGTTAACCCGGTAACTGAGCTTACTGTAGAAAAATTATACAAGCAATCAGGAAGATTGTTTCTTAGTATATTAAAAACAAAGGTACATATATCAAAAACATATTTATCTCTAATCTTTATCCATTCTAGATCTTTTAAAACAGGAGAGATGTGCTCGTATTTTCTTACATTGCCAACAGCCACTCGTGCTGCAAAGTTTTGTAACTTTTGTATTCTTTGTAATTGAGTCTTATTTGTACATCCCCAAACTTTGATACAGTAATTAATTAAACTCATAGCTAAGGACTGGACAATTATTATACGAGTTGATGTTTCAAATGAGTCTTTTACCCTATTTAGATATATTAGAGTACCCATTACTTTTTTATAAATTTCATCTATATGCATTTCAAAATTCATGTAACGGTCAAAATAGACACCTAGGTTCTTTACCGAGTTCATTGGCTTAATGATATTACCGTTAAAATTTATATGAAGATTGACATCAACTTCTGATAATAATTGTCTGGATCCGATAAGAATAGATTGGGTTTTAGTTTCATTAAGTAACAGACCATTTTTTAGAAAGTAACGTTTAGCCATATACAAAATTTCTTCTGCTCTACGAATAATATTTTCTAAATCATTAATTTCTCCTTCAATTAAGATTTGAGTATCGTCAGCATATTGAATGACATAACAGTTAGGTAAATATTTTACTAGATCGTTTACATATATTAGAAAAAGTATAGGTCCTAGGATCGATCCCTGAGGGACCCCAAACAATACCTTCTTGCGACTTGAAACTACATCTTTTATTCTGACTGACTGGTAGCGGTTTTTTAAATAGTTCTCGAGCCAGCTTGGGTCAATGTTCATTTTTTTGCATTTTTCTAATAAGATGGTATGGTGTACACTATCAAAAGCTTTAGAAAGATCGAGTAGTAGTAGCAATGATATTTTCTTATTATCTATATTTTTGTATATTTCATCTGATATTTTCAATAAGGCAGTTTCGGTTGATAATTTTGGCCTGAAACCGTGTTGACTTTTTGCAATAAGTTTATTTTTTTCAAGAAACTCACTTAACTGATTTGCAACAATCTTTTCAAGTATCTTTGATAAAATTGGTAGTAAAGAGATTGGTCTATAGCTAGAGACGTCGTCAGGATTTCCATTTTTAAAACCAGGAATTACATGGGGATTTTTCTATAAATCTGGGTAAATATTGGTAACTATGGAAGTATTGATTATTACCGTCAGATAATATGCTATTACAAATAATGAATCTCTAATAAAACGAAAACAAATTCCATCTGATCCATATGCATTAGAGTCTTTCAGATTTTGTATTGCTAAGATTACTGTATTACAATCTACTGTAGTAGGGTTAAAGACATCATTACTTCTATTGAATGCACTATGTTCTTGAAGATTACCATTATTATTATTATTACTACCATCATCACTGTTATCATTACCATTACTACCACCATCATTATTATTTACACCATTATCAACATTTCTATTATTATTATTACTACTACCATCATCATTATTATTACCACCATTACTATTATTGATTTCATTTATTATTTCTTTTTTTGTTTTTTCAAAGGTTTTTTCCCCACTTCAGCGAAAAAATTATTGAACTCTTCTGCTTTAGCACTTACATCTACCTCATCGGGTATAATTGATATGTTACTACTTTTATTACAGTTATTGGAAAGCATGGTTTTAGCAATTTTCCATGTATCAGAGATATTGCCTTTAGCGTTTTGAAATTCATTTTTGTAATACTGTTTCTTACTGTTACTTAATAATGATTTTACTTGTTTCTTATGCTCTGTAAACTTTTCTCTTAAAGGGATATTATCTCTTTGTAGTTTTACTTCATTTTGTAGTTTGTCTCTTTCTTTCATAATGTTTTTTATGTCATCTGTTATCCAAGGAGCGGTGGGACGAAATATTTCTCTTGTCACGAGTGGTGCACATCGATCTATACATGATGATAAGACACTGGTTAAAATTCTTACTTGTATATTTATATTATCGGTATATAGAATTTCATTTAATTTATGTACTTCATTCATAAGTAAACTACAAAGTAATTCTTGTGAATAATTTCTTAAGCATCTGAATGTTTTAAAGATTGGTTGTCTCTTTGGTTTGCGAATATTTAGGGACGTTACAATTTCCTCGTGGTCTGCTATAGGGCTTGGCATTACGTCACACTTAGTTATCATATGTTTGGAGTTTGTTATTACTAGATCGATTTTGGGAAACTGAAGTGGGAGTGATTCTAGTTGGTTTATTTATAATCTGTTCTAGATTTAAATTCTTAATAAGTCTACTCATTTTATTTTCTCTTTTTAGTTGATCATCATTAAAATCGCCATATATAAAAACTGGTTTGTTTTTTAAAATTATCTCCTTAAAAACGTCCAAAATATAGCTAAAAGAGGTTACCGGGGCTTTGGGGTGGCGGTACACGCAGCCTATGATAATAGAAGGAAACTTTTTATGTTGGACAGAGATCCATTTATCTTCCACTTCTTCGTGCTTCTCAGTTTCAAGATTTAGTTCAGTGGCCTTCAAATAATTTTTAACATATAAACATACACCTCCACCTCTACCACTGTCATAGCGATAAATATTATATGAAGGAATATTAATAAATGCATTATTAATTGACGGATACAGCCATGATTCGCTAATGCAAAGAACATCAATATTTTCTTGTACAAGCATATGTTCAATTTCTAGTATATGGGATAACAGGGATTGTGCATTTATATGTACGACAGATAATCTATCATTATATTTACAAGTAACTTTCACATCGGCAGCAGTAACAGCAACAGCAGGAGACGAGGTATTACCATGTTTCATTGGGGTGGTATCCATAGTCATAGTTGTAGTTTCGACTGTGTGATTCTGCTGGGAATTCATCATTGTAGTGTGTTCTGGGGTTAGCCCATGGATCCTGGTGTCTGTACCTGCCGTTGGATATGTAACGCTGGTTTGAGTACGTGCCGTGGTATGATCGGGCCTTCCCAAAGTTTGTATGCCTAGGTGAGTGTCTAGGGTTGTAAGAGCCATCACTCCAGGAGAAGTCTCTTGTGCGTGGACGGCGATAAGAGAGGTTTGTATCGTGTCTCTTTCTGTAGTCTCGCGTATAGGGGATTGTTCCATTAGCTCTTTGCTGTTTATTTTGGTATGACTGTAGTTTGGGATATTTTGTAGAATACCCAGGTTGTGTCCATTGTTTGCTCCCACGAAATGGCTGGACACTTGTGCCTGTAGGCCATTGATTCAGTTTGTAAGGCACATATTCAAATCCTTTCGATATCGTTATTGCGAAGGAAACCCAGTTTGGTGTGCGAGAAAGCTCCTTAATCAAGACTTCTTCAGAAGGAATGCCTTGATTTGTCAGTGTATTACGTATCTCTCTCTCAAAGGGGTTGCCAGGAATGCGAATATATATTTGAGCTGTAACCCTTGCACTTGCATTATTTGGCAACTGTGGCTGTGGGGGAGAGGACTTCGATGGAATGCTTAGAATAGAGATTGCTGCTATTTTGTCTTTTCTGTTTTCTTCATTGTTTTGCAGCCTATTGCTGGGTTGGTTATTTGTGCTGGAAGATGTAATTTGGGTGTCCTGGTTAATGACAGTTGCTGTGTTGTTAGGAGTAGTGGAGATTGACTCTAAATCTTCTTCGCTGTTTTGCAACTCTTTACCAGGTTGGTTGTTTGTGCTGGGAAGAATCTTGTTCTGGTTAGTGCCTGTTGTTGTATTGTTAGGAGTAGTGGGAAAGGATGCTGTTGTTTCATCACTATTTTGTAACCTGTTACTGATTTGATTATTTATGCTAGATGGTGTATTCAGGTTGTCTTGATGGCTATCACTTTTATCTGGATCTACCTCTTCTTCACTACCACTGTCACATTCATCACTCAATGCACTGAAGGAATTGTGAGTAGAGACAGAAAACCTAGTTTGCAAAACCTGAGGGTTGTTGATAGAAGGGACATCATCGTTGTTAGGTGACAGCACTGAACTGAGAGGTGGAGATGTTTCTAATAGCAGTTTCAACCTAGAATTATCTCTTTTAAGTAGGACAATGTCAGATTCTAGTAAACCCACCTTGTGTTGTAAGGCTTTCACCTTTTCAGCATCTGCTTCCAAAATTTTCACCTTATCTGCAAGACTTTCTATCATTCGATGTAGGTCTCCTAGGTCGTGTGTTTTTTTAGACTCTATGGATTTTACAACCGAAGTTTGAGGTTGAAAGAGTTTGTTCACCATTTATTTCATTCATTGAGATATTCAGGACACTTGCGCTAAAAATGATTATGTTTGTAATTATTTCTTTTTTTACACATTTTTTTATGATGTGTTTACCACTGTATTGGGGAAAGAGTTCCACTACCTTCGAAAGCAAAAGTTGACTTGTTTTGTACAGAGTGACTTTTTTAATTTTTTCCAATTCCCTTCTGATGTCCTCACGTGAATATACGAATATTCTGTCCAGAGATGATATAAACACTTCGGGAAAATTATCAGTATTTACACACGTAAGGTCATAAAGGTCAACATTTTCCGATGAGGACATTCTGGTGTGAATGGGAGGGAAACTGCGGTATGAGGGGAACTGCAGGTTCACCTAAGAAAGGTCCTTTTTAGGTCGGTCGCGAGAGGTTGTGGTTGAAATCGGTAACACTGGGAGAGACACTCTCAACGGTTTCTGATATGTTATAAGATTATAATGAATTTTCTTTGTATCTTTTTAAACACAAAAGTTGTAATAATCACTCTGACTTAAATTTGAAGATTTATATTTCAGTATGCTTTCGTTAATTTTATAGCTGTGCATTTAAACTCTGTCACTTGATAAACGCAATATTATCGGGAGCTCAATGCGTACACGTCCTCCCACTACAAGGGAAGTTTTGCTCAAAGGATTGATGTTGTGTTTGATACTTATTCTGATCTATCCATCAAGTGTTCAGAAAGAAGGCTTAGAGAAGAAAACAATGGGTCACTCCTTCAGAGCATCACTGCTAACCAGCTTGTCCATCAGTGGAGATCATTTTTAAGACAGAGTGCTAACAAAACCAACTGTATAACATTTCTTGTGAATGAATGGAAGGAAGTCCAATATAGAAGCAAACTAGAACAGAAGGTTATCTTTGTTACAGACGCTGACCAGTGTTTTGAGATAACCCAAAAGGGAAGTGCGATGGTACCTGATCTATCATCCACTCAAGAAGAAGCTGATGGCTGTCTTCTCTTTCATGCTGCACATGCTGTAAAGCACGGACATCAAAAAGTTCTTATTAGCTCTGATGATACAGATGTGCTAATATTGCTCATGGCTTTCCAAAATGGTTATCTTTATCTGAAATGTGGGACAAAGACATGTACAAAGATTGTGTCGATGGAGATGGCCACTACAGCATTTGGAGCTGTGACAGCATAAGTGATTTTGCATTTAAGGGGAAGACAAGTTCATTTAGATTACTGACCAAAGATAAGTATGCACTGGAAACATTTCTGGAAATTGGCAATGAGTGGAGACTTGAAGCATTTACTTGTCAAATCTATGCACCTAAGACGTCTTGTGTTCGTGTGAATGATCTGAGATACAACCTTTTCTGTTCAAGGCAAGGCAAGATAGAAAGCCATCAACCACCTCCTAGCACAGACTGCCTTCAACAGCATGCACATTGTGCCAATTGTCAGGCTGCCATTTGGAGATGCTGTTTACATCAAAAACATCACATTCCAAGTACTGTAGGTTATGGCTGGAAGCTAGAAAGAAATGATGGGGGATACCAGTTGGTTATTAAGTGGATGGATGGTCAACTTATTCCTTAGGCTCTGCTAGATATATTGCCTTGCAAGTGTGTCAGACTTATTTAACTGCTTTGGCTGTGAGAAACATATCTGATCTGTGAAATGATTTGTGAGAAGAATTTTCACCTCATGGTTAGTGACACTGCCCACTTGAAGCTGTTTATTCACAGCATCCCTAACAAAACTACGTTCATAGCCATTACCATTTGTGAGACCTTTTTCAATGTCAGATACTATATTTGTCCATGCCTCTTTCTTATAGTTGGTGCTTTTGTCATCAAAGCATTTCTCTTTCAAGCGTTCATATTTCAGAATATATATGTTCACACATTGTTTGTGACAGTATAAATCTGCTCCAAACACTACTTGGATGTCCTGGAGATCACAGGTCCTAGTGTACACATCGTCCTGCATGGACACAGCAGCCTCCAAGAAATTCCTTGCTCTGTTTGCTTCTGAGATTCTGTACTTTTCATACGAGTTTTTATGTTTCACAAACCCACATACTGCACATTTCTTCTGATATATTTCACTCTCAGGAGATGGCTTTGGACGTGCACCTATGCTTGATCGAGCTGTCCACTTTGGAGCATTATCCTCTGGATCATTGCTAGCGATTCTGTTGAGATGAGACTTCATAGTTTAGGCCTTGTAACATGAATTGTTCATGTGATATACAAAGTTTTCTTGACCAGTCATCTTTAGCCTCTTGCTGACGATGTCGTCTAATTAATACTGCATCACGAGCCCGCTTGTGACCATTTTCGGAACCCATTGTACGTTCAGGTGGTGCCTTTTGACAGATAATACATTTTGCTGTGTTGATCTTTTTGGACGTAGAAACTGTCTCATCTGTCATCAGTCTAACTTGCTTTCTCTCTGCCATAGCTTCTACATCAAACATTGTAACTGAAAAGAATGAAAATTCACTTATTGAGTAATAACACAGGGATAATATAATAAAATAATGATAATAATGATGATAAAATAATAATAATGGTAATGATAATTAATAAAAAATTTAATAATATACAGAAAATGTAACAAAAACTACCTATATTGGTGCAATATCTCTGTGTATGGTGAATGGAAGTAAATTGAAAAATTTTTTTTCCCTCCTGAAAGTAATGATTTGTGTTATCAATAAAAAATCGAGTGTATTCTTTTATGTGTTGTTTATGTTTGTGTTCCTTGATACCTATATTAACAGATTAAACCATTAGAGGCGGTAAAATAATGAACCTGTCATGCTTTTGGGGTCGAGTTTTAGAGAGAAGTAAACTTGTCTCTTGACCCGCTTTTTGGTGACCTTTTGACCTGTGGTAACGTAATTTTTTATCCCATCAATAACCTGCATACCATATGGAAGAGTGCCTAAAGGCCGACATTTTGAGGGGTAGTTTGTATTTCTACGATGAAAGACGGCGGAGTACTTTACGTTTTCCTTACCGCCACCCTTTACAATTGGGCCAAAAATTTTCACCGGAACCCTTAAGAGAAGGCTCATTTTCTCACTTATTGCCGGGTTATGGGAATGGTAACCAAGGTTTTCCAATCAAGGAAGGTGTCTACATCAATTCTGTAATGGTAACTTAGGGTACATTTTTGCACACGAAAACCCACCTAGCTGATGCATTGCAGTTACTTACACCATGTAAAATGTATTCATAATTAACACTATGTTACACTTTTTTTGCATTGTAGTTTATATTCATGTTTAAAAAAAACCCATTATGATGCTAAAGTCTTAGGATCCATAATATCGTATTTTGGATTCCTCTTTTTTTTCCATTAAAAAAGCACATTTTGAAGTCATGTATGACTCTGAAGAATACTGTAAATATTGTAGCTAAATATATAATTTTATGTTATATAATGGATATTATGTTCATTAATCGATAGATTGCAACGCTATTTGTATGGTTTTACTCACATTTCAAAGAACTTAAGCCCGACTTCAGACATGTATCACTTAACGATGTGTTTTGTTTCGTTCAATAACATGAATTTTATAGTGGCTATTTTAATATCAAATAACTCTCATAATATAATAGTTACAGATCTCATATTGATATCAAAAGAAAGCTCATAAGCTACAGAATGTGAATTATTAGTCAGCCCATCAATATCAGGAACAATCATCTAACTGTAATGAAAAAAATCAAGCTTTATAAAAAAAATCGGAACTCTGAACGTTTAACATGCTTATAACTAGTACAGATGATGAGGTATTCAAACATGTTATGTTATTCTAAAACGTCCTTTTCTTAATCTTCATTTTGATATATAACATGCCCTAATAAAGGTATTGTTTTGTGCCACGCGATGAAAAATCACAAGTGATACCAAAGAAATGGCTGATATCACAGGGAAGACTAAGAGATATAGAATGCTATCACGCATTTTTAAAGACTATAGACATTTGTCTTTCAGTTAACCGCTGTGAGCTTTCCTGCCGAAATATGGTACCGATCAACCCCCCAGGCTCAAGGACTAAAACTTTGGAGGTATAAAAACCCACGAAATATTTTGCATTATTATTTGTCACACACAAAAACAAAAAAAAAAGTGTTTCAGAGAAAACATCAACATTTCTGGAAGTAATATTAAAATAATATAAACCTTAGGATTACTTATTTAGACGTTAATGAAAAAGTTGAAAAAAATAATAGTTATAATTAAGTAAAACCTTAGTTAAACAGGCTTTGGAGTAGGACTTTGATTTGTAGAACAACTTCTGTTGCCAACGAACATCTGTTTCTGTCGCACACACATTATGGGCGAGGTAAAGGCATTGCTTGAGATTTACTAAAGTTCGTGGAAGATTTCTTATAACTGGAAGTAACTTTATGAGTGGCTTCACCAGTTTGCTTTTAGATAAAATCCTAAAATGAACGCTTAATTCTCTGCCAATTATTCTCTGCTAATGAGTTCCATAAAAGGCAGACTCTCTCTCTCTCTCTCTCTCTCTCTCTCTCTCTCTCTCTCTCTCTCTCTCTCTCTCTCTCTCTCTCTCTCTCTCTCTCTCTCTCTCTCTCTCTCTCTCTCTCTCTCTCTCTCTCTCTCTCTCTGGCTAGTACAGTTGTACAGCGCTGGCTTCGCATTCACGAGGTCGTGAGATCGGTTCCCGTGCAAGACCGAGAGTTTAAGCTGTTTACTGGCAGGTTACTGCTGTGGTTGGGCACCACAGTGGGGGGTTGGGGCTTGCCCCGGCTGACGAATACCATTGTATAATGGAAATAAAGGTTTATTTTATTTTATTTTTTGTAAAATTGCATTATAGGACCACCTCTATTTTCCAATTGAAAAAAAAATTTTTTTGGTAGTTTTTTATGTGTTTTGAACTAACCTAACCTAACCTAACCTAACCTCATTATTTCATTAACTCAGTGCGCGATTTGAAATTGAGTAACGGGCGGCTACAGCAACTCTTCACTTACCAGAAAGCCAGTGATTTTTAACTAACGGTTAATTTTTCCCAGTGATTTTTAACTAAAGGTTAATTTTTCAGAGTGAATGACTAATTTCCGGAGCAAATGAAGGTCAGATTCGCTTAAAACACATAAAAAAACTAGCAGAAAACCTTTATTTCAACTGGAAAACAGAGGTAGTCCTATATTGCAATAATACCTTTTTTTTATTCTCTCTGTCAAGAAGGCCGCTTTAGATATGGAAATAATTTATCTGAAAAAAATGTGGTAACACTGAAATTTCGAAGAAAGTACAAGAAGATGAGAGAGTGGTTCAGCCATGTAATATGAAGAGTAGCGAACCATGTGTTTAGGAGAGTTATGAATATGGAGGTGGAGGGAAGGAAAGGAAGAGGAAGCCGAAGGATAATATAGAAAATGATATACGGAGCAAGGAGCTAAGGGAGCAGGATATGCGAGACAGGAAAAAGTGGAAAAGGCTAGCAAAAAACGGCAATTCCATACAGAAATGGGATAAAGCCTAAGACAAAGACGAAGAAGAAGGAAACTGATGTTCAGGTTTAAGTGTTTCTTAAGAAGACTCAAGACATGTTAGTGAATCCGACCCTAAATCCAAGCGGGCCGCAGGTAGTACAAGTACCATTTTACACTTCATTTCCAGACCCCAATTTTTCCTTCCAATTCCTCAGTGCTGCAGTCAGCGTCTTTTGTGGGCTGACTAGATTTATGTTTCGACATGATGTATTGGGGGTATTTTTATCAATATCCCAGATATCGCTTTTATTTCCCTCCCCCCATAACCCCACCTTTTTTTCTTTCTATTATGGGCTAAAATTTATGTGGTTATAAGATTTTATTTCTTGATTTCCTTTTCTTTGTTAGCTTGAGGATATGAGTATAGTGTTGACAAGAAGCACTATGTCCTCTGAGTACTGGTTTATTAATCATGAAATACTGTATATTGTAAATTGTTTTTTATTTTTAAATAACAATGTCTACTTCGTACGTCTAGAAGAGTTTGGATCTGTCATCTTTATATCTGATAAAATCATACAAATCTTCACAGCAGCGTCTTCCAGATTTTAGACTTTATAGACAAATATTACAAGCTTGTCATCTAATTCTCCCATGTCATATTTATTTGCTGATATTTTCGCGTGAATCCACATTCTTTCAAACATGAAGGACAATCTTCTTCGCGTGTATTGATATGATTTTACGAAGGTAATTCCTAAATATTGCATTAAATTATACATTTCTCTTCATTTGCCAACCATTTCCTCGCAATTCTGCTTACTGGTAAAATAATAAAGATCGTACAGGAGCTGACGTTTCTCCAAGTTTTTCTCGTGATTCCTATCCCTATATGAGTATGTTGCTGCTTCTCTTACCAAATTTAATGCAAAAGCTGTTCACTGTATCTTTGGTGTTCACGTGTTTTCCAAAAACGCAGTCTTGTTTTTCTTCGGTAAAGTGGAGCTTATCTAACGCTTCGAACTTCGTCTTTATAACTCCAGTAAATTATTGTATGATACCAAGTACCCAGACCAATCGTTACTAATCTAATGGTACTTATGATATGGATAATTGTATGCTGATAAACGCCGCAAAAAGTATGCAAATCAAAAGATAATAATAGTAAAGATATATATATATATATATATATATATATATATATATATATATATATATATATATATATATATATATATATATATATATATATATTTATATATATATATATATATATATATATATATATATATATATATATATATATATATATATATATATATATAGAGAGAGAGAGAGAGAGAGAGAATGTATTTTATATATTGATTATTTACCGCCGTTTTTTTATGAAAAATAAATGGCATGTCTTTAGAGTGAAGGGGAAAAACCTAGCCATATTTCAATATATATATATATATATATATATATATATATATATATATATATATATATATATATATATATATATGTGTGTGTGTGTGTGTGTGTGTGTGTGTGTGTGTGTGTGTGTGTGTGTGTGTGTGTGTGTGTGTGTGTGTGTGTGTATAGTTTATATATATATATATATATATATATATATATATATATATATATATATATATATATATATATATATATATATATATATATATATATATATATATATATATATATATACACGAGGCTTATTTACACTTGATCCTGTATGTTTAAGCACTTTCGCTAGAGACTTAATGAATATTTTGCTTAACTTTAAATCTGGTGTCAAAAGTTTTATATGTAAACTCATTTTTCTGTCACTTTACTTCAAACTTTATAATGATTATATAAATCGAAATTACTCGCAAATTCAAGTTTTGTTTTTTTCATTTTCCTTCAAGGTCAGTATAACAAATTTGATTTTTGCCAAGTGTTTCTCATAGAGTAAATAATCACACACACACACACACACACACACACACACACACACACACACACACACACACACACACACACACACACACACACACACACACACACACACACACATATATATATATATATATATATATATATATATATATATATATATATATATATATATATATATATATATATAAGTGTGTGTGTGATTACCTAATTGTGATTACCTAATTGTGTTTACGGGAAAGAGCCCAAAGCTCGTATCTTCCCGTCTCCTCATCGGTTCCATTTTATACTTAGTGATACTTATCATACCTGTCCTTAAAACTATGGATTGAGATAGCATTAACTACCTCCTCGCTTAGCCAATTCCAATTATCAACTACTCTTACACTGAAAAAGTATTTCCTTACATCCTGCGAAGAAGTTTTCTTACGAAGCTTCAAACTATGACCTCTAGTTCTAGAGCCAGCCATATCGAAATATCGATCCCTATCCACTCTATCATAACCATGAAGGAATTTAAAGACTGTCACCATATCCCCCCTCACTCTTCTAGCTTCGAGTGATGGTAAGTCTAATTCCCTCAGCCTCTCATCATAACTGAGATTGCGTATTTCTGGCACCAGTTTCGTGGCATGTCTTTGAACTTTTTCAAGCTTAGCTATGTGCTTTTTCAAGTGCGGATTCCAAAAGGGGGCTGCATATTCGAGTTTTGGCCTCACATAGGTTACATAAATATTTCTGAACATTTCCTTGTCCATGTGCCTGAAGGCTACCCTTACATTTGATAAGAATGCATATGCTGCCCTTACTATGCCATTTATATGTATTTCTGGAGACAAATCTGCCAGTATGTTTACTCCTAGATCTCTCTCATTTTCTGTCTCTTGAAGTTGTACTCCAGCCACCGAGTAGTCAAGCTTGGGCCTTCTTGCACTTGTACCCATTCTCATTACCTTACATTTTGAAGTATTGAATTTCATTAGCCACTTTTCTGACCACTCATGCAGATTATTTAGATCCTCCTGAAGTTCTCTACCATTGTTCTCGTTTTTTACTTTCTTCACAATCTTTGCATCATCTGCAAACATATTCATGAATGAATTTACAGACTCTGGTAGGTCATTTACATATACAAGGAACAAAAGTGGCCCTAAAACTGAACCCTGTGGAACTCCACTACTAACTCTTCTCCATTCAGACACTGAGTGTCTTACTCTAACCCTCTGTTCCCTTCCTTCTAAGTAAGTTTTTATCCATTCCAAAACATTTCCACCTATTCTAGCCATTGATTGCAGCTTCCTAATAAGTCTCCCATGTGGAACAGTGTCAAACGCTTTCTGGAAGTCTAGGAATATGCAATCTGCCCAGCCCTCTCTTTCCTGTAAGATTTGGCTTACCTCATCATAAAATTCTAATAAGTTTGTTACTGTTGATCTACCTTCTCTGAAGCCATGTTGCCTCACTGACAAAAAGTTGAAGGATTCCAAGTGAAGAGAGATATGTTTCCTTAGTAGTTTCTCCATAACTTTGCAAACTATGCTGGTCAAGGAAACAGGTCTATAGTTCAGAGCCGTATCCCTCCTTCCCTTTTTGAAGATAGGTATCACATTTGCTTGTTTCCAGCATCTTGGAATCTCCCCCGACTCCAGTGACTCCTTAAATATGATACTTAGTGCCACTGATATTGTGTTTGCGCATTTTTTAAGCACATGAGGGGATATGTCATCGGGACCTGTAGCTTTATGAACATCTAAATCCATCAGCGCTTTGCATACCTCTGTGGCTGTAAGGTTGATGTTCTCTAATACCGGCCCTTGAGCTTCTATCACTGCAATCTGAGGGGGTGGGGTATTTTCTACTGTAAATACTGACTGAAACTCCTTGTTCAATTCTTTGCAGATCTCTTCATCCGTCTCAGTGATGCTTCCATCCGCTCTCTTTAGCCTTAAAACCTGTTCTTTTACCTTCAGTTTTCCTCTGATAAAGCTGTGGAAAAGCTTGGGATTTTCCTTAGCCTTCCTGGTGATGTCCCTCTCATAATCTCTCTCTGCCTCTCTCCTTTTACTTAGGTAGTCATTTCTTGCTCTTTTGTAGGTTTGCCAGGCATTTATGTTTTTTCTCCTCCTATACCTTTTCCAGCATTTGTCTCTCCACTCCTTAGCTCTTTTACACCCATTATCGAACCATTTCTCTCTGGCATGAATTACACCTACTTTGGTGACAGGTATGCAGCAATCTACTATCTTCCCATATTTCTCACAAAAGATGTCATACATTTCTTGTACAGATTTGTTGTAAAATAAGGTTCTCCAGTCAATAACTGCAAAAAGCTCATTCATTTTGATGTAATCTCCTTTCGGATAGTTCCTCCTCATGTCCTCAGTGCCTCTACTCTCAGGAAGAATATCTTCAATGATATACTCCATCAACAACACACAGTGGTCACTCTTTCCAATTGGTGGTTCATACTCAATTTTTTCAATATCCAACACATTATCTGTGAACACTAGATCAAGTAGTGATGGCTCATCCCCACCCCTGGCCCTTGTTGGTTCCATTACATGTTGGTGTAGGAAATTCCCTTGTACGCAATCTAGGAATCTTGCCCCGAATGAGTCCTCACCACTGTGTGGGTCAAGATTTATCCAATCTATCTCTTTATGATTAAAGTCTCCCATAATCAAAATCCTACATTTTTTTTCCCGTGCCATGTTAACAACTGAGTTTATGACTTCAATAGTACCTATATGACTTTCCTCATAAACTTCAAGCCTATTTTGGTTCCTTGGTGGGTTGTATACAACAGTTATTATAATGCTCTCTGACCCAGTATTTATGCGAGCAACAAGAAATTCCTTGAACTCACTTTCTATAGCCAAGTTTATTTCTTCGACTTGAATCCTTTCACTTATGAGCAGTGCTATCCCTCCACCAGTCCTCTCAGATCTTTCAACCCTTAGTATTCTGAAACCCTTAGGAAAAACTGTGACACTGTTTATGTCCTCACTCAACTTAGTCTCTGTAATTGCTACTATATCTGCCTTACTGTTGTGAATCCTATCTTTTAATTCTACTGCCTTACCAGCTAATCCATCAGCATTTGTGTATAACAATCTTAATGAGGCCCCATCCCCTGATCTTCTGTCATTATCTTCTTTATCTCCCCTTTGTCTGGAAGAACTCTGTAATGAAAATTTTTCTTCTCTTCTTCATTTCTTTCATCATTTAACCTTCTTGCCTCTTGCAACAAGTTTTTGATCTTTCCCATCTCTTCCTGTGTTCTGTATTGTCTAATGAACACTTCTTTGAATTCTTGAAGGTCTTTTAGACTTTTTTTTCTCAACAATATTTCCCTACATGTTTCCCCTCTCTCAAAGGTTACTTTTGTTGGTCTCGGCTTTCCTTCCCTCGAATATTTACCTAGTTGGTGTATGTTTACAATATCCTCGGGACCACATACTACTCCAAGCTTTCTTATCAGGTCTACAACCCTAGCTTTATTTTCTTCAAGTCTCCCCTGCCATGTTGGTTCCTGGGACTCGCTTATGCCTGAGATTACCACTGTCTTCTCCTTATCAAGTGCCTGTCTGATGAGTGGGTTTGCCCTTTCCATCACAACGTCTTTCATTTTTTCGATTACTGTCTCTTTATAGTCAACTGTTTGTATGTTTTCCAGTGCCACCACCTTTACAGCCTCTTTTACTGCCACATTCCCCTTTAGTGCATCAGCAAAGGAAGTTTTCATGGCATCATTTTCCATATTCAGCTCCTGGAACTCTTTTCTGAACTGCTCAATGTTTTCCTTAATCTGGACATTCCAAGCAGCAATCTCGTCTCTCTCAGAAGAGAGCAGTGAACTAACATCTAATTCCTTTAGGTTGTCATTCAGCTGTTTGTTTTTATCTTCTTGTTTAGAAAGTCTAGATTCTAGTTGACTCTTTTCCCCTTCCAGCTTTTTTATTCTTTTTTCTAGTTCCTTTCTCTCCTGCCCTTGTGCTTTATTTGCTTCCTCCAAAGATCTTATTTGCTCTCTGAGTGTTTCATTCTCTTTCATTTCTCCATCCATATTCTGAATTTTATCATCAAGGCTTATAACCATTTCCTCTATATTCTTGATTTTCTGTTTGAGTCGCCTGAAGGCTACCCCTCCTACCGACCCATGGATGGGAGAGGTTTGGGACAGAGATGGCGTCATTTTTATGTTCTCCCTCTCACAGAATATAGAAAGAAGACGAGAAAGAGGAAAAAAAAAGAGAAAAACTTTTAATTAAGCTTCACACCGAATTTTTATATCTCCATATAAGTGCTATTTAGTGACTCAGTTTATCTCTTTTCTGGTAACACACATCTTAACTTAAAAACTTGACCATGGTAATTTAAGGATAAAAAGAAAAAGAAAAAAAAAATGCAACAAAACAAAAGTCAAACCTGAAGGAAAAATTTGAACCTGTGTCTGAGGTGGCACCCACCTGTTTCTGCTATATATTCTTCCTAACTGATAAACTCACTTGCTAACCAAGGTATGTTATCACAAGATTAGACTTTACATTTAACTCAATATATATACAAAATAAAAACAAAATAGTAAAAGAGAAAGCTAAAAGAAAAGCAAAAAAAAAAAAAAATGAAGAAATTAAGACAACTGTACTACTTGGCAACTTAACTCAGTACTGTTGACAGGTGGATATTTGTTTTTTTTTGTTTTTTTTACTTATTCAATTTTTCGTGTATCAAACTAACTAACAAGTTAATATAAATGGGAAGGATACTGATTTTAACAATATATGGAACCACAGGATCAGGTAAACGGCTTTAGAGCTTTCCCCAGTTTACACAAAAAATTAGGTAATGTGATGTGATGGCTTCACCTCTGGCAACTCTTCTAAATTTCCTTCAAGGCAGAACTGGACGGCAGCTTCTCTCTCCCCTCACGAAAAATGTTCTCAATTTTTTTTCCTTTAATATTTTGGACAGTCTCGTCATACAACAAATATAAGTTTTGTACTCACAATACTCTGCAGGATTTCAGATTTAGGGAAATTATGGTAAAGTTTTCCACTAAGCACTTAGTCACTCGAAGCAATTTAAGTGTGTGTGTGTGTTCGCGTGAAAAAGTCCAGTGCTCGTAGCTTTGTCTCCTGATCGATTTATTTATTTTTTTTCTACTCACTGACAATCATCAAATCACTCCTTAAAACTGTGAATGCACTTAGGTTTACTGTTCTATCACTTAGCTAATTCCAACAATCAACCTTTCTTTCACTGAAACAGTACTTCCTTGCATACTTCAAAAAAGTTTTCTTACGAATCTCCAGTCTCTGATCTCTGGTTGTAGAGCCAGCCATATCATAATATTACTCCCTATCCACTTTGTCAAAACCATTAAGGAATTTCAAAACAGTCACCATATCCCCCCCTTTCCTTCTAGCTTTATGTGATGGTAAGTCTAACTTTTTTAGCCTTTCCTTCTAAGTTTGCGTATCTCTTTCAATAGCTTCTAGCATGTCTTTGAACTGTCTCCAATTTATTTATATGCTTTTTCAAGTGTAGATTTCTAAAGTGCACTTCATATACAAGCTTTGGCCACATAAATATTTCTGACCATTTCATTGTCCTTGGGACTGAAGGTTATACTTATGTTTGTTAATAAAGCATATGCTCCCTTACTATATCATATATTTTGTATTTACGGAGACAGATCTATCAAAAACATATATCCCAAGATCTCTTCTCTCCTCCGTATTGAAATTCCGCGCCTGCTGTTGAGTACCCAAACTTGGGACTTCTTCCTCTTTTGTCCATTCTCATTCCTTAATATTTTGAAGTATTGACTTTCATTAGACACATGTTTGACCACTCATGCTTGTATGTATGTATGTATGCATGTATGTATATATGTAAATATGTTGGCACTCATGCATGTACGTACGTATGTATGTATGTATGTATGTACGTATGTATGTCTCTTTACTTTATGCTTTCTTCTTGTCCAGATCCGATGAGGATAGATTTTTTTCTTTTTTTGGTCCGTGCTGGTGTTACAGTCATAAAAAAATTACGTATGTATATATGTATGTATGTATGTGTATACGTATGTATGTATGTAAAAAAATTTTTTTTCAGTAAAGCACGTGAATTTTACTATGCAAGTTCTTCGTAATTTAGGATTTGTAACTTCAACATGAGACATTCTTATGTCTGTGCATATGATATAATTTTCTTTATCTGCATTATTCAAGC